>JANRGW010035087.1:0-28940 GCA_024733675.1 Psilopsiagon aymara
AACAAGGGCACCTTCTCTGTGGACAGCAGTCACAGCCTTCTGGATTCACAGACTTCACTTCTTCTCAGTCTACTGGCCCTCTCAATAGCGCTGAAAATCATTCTGCACTGGAAGAACACTACTCCTGTCAACATTGCCTCCCCAGCTGCTACTTAACAATATAATCAAATCCCTTTTGCTGATAAAATAGGTAAGATACAGTATGTTTCATAATGCAAAGGTCTGTTTAAGTTATTCATGGTGACACATTACAATACTTGACTAAGTGAAGTGCATCACACTATGTACACAGAAAACCTGCAGTTTCTGTACCCGTATTTCCCCAGAGAATTCTTTCTTGTCGCATTTGCATCATTTATTACTTCACATCCTTGTTTATATATTTATCAATCAGCTCAGGTGGCCCAGCAATAATAGACAAACTTCTAATATGCTGTATCATGAGGTACAAAGTATAGCCAAATGGATTCAGGCCCTGATCCAATATCCAGTAAACTCAGAAAAAGGTCTTCATTGGCCTTGACACCTTTTTCACTGAATCTTTACTTGAACTAAAACATATGCCAAGTGCAAGGTCCTACACCTGTGTCGGAGCAAACCCAGACACAGCTACAGGCTGGGCAGAGATTCAGAGCAGCCCTACAGAGAAGGACTTGGGGGTGTTGGTGAATGAGAAAATGAACATGAGCTGGCAGTGTGCGTTCACAGCCCAGAAAGCCAACCGCATCCTGGGCTGCATCAAAAGGAGCGTGAACACTAACTAGGTCGAGGGAGGTGATCCTGCCCCTCTACTCTGCTCTCCTGAGACCTCACTTGGAGTATTGTGTGCAGTTCTGGTGTCCTCAACATAAAAACGATATCGAACTGTTGGAACAAGTCCAGAGGAGGCCTCGAGGATGACCATGGGACTGGAGCACCTCCTGTATGAAGATGGGATGAGAAAGTTGGGGCTGTTCAGCCTGGGGAAGAGAAGGCTGAGTGGAGACCTCAGAGCAGCCTTCCAGTATCTGAACGGGACCTATAGGGATACTGAGGAGGGACTCTTCATTAGGGACTGTAGTGATAGGACAAGGGATAATAGGTCCAAACTTAAACAGGGGAAGTTTAGATTGGGTATGAGGAAGAAATTCTTTACTGTGAGGATGGTGAGGCACTGGAATGGGTTGCCCAGGGAAGCTGTGAATGCTCCATTCCTGGTGGTGTTCAAGGCCAGGCTGGACAGAGCCTTGGGTGATATGGTTTAGTGGGAGGTGTCCCTGCAAATGGCAGGGGGGTTGAGATTAGATGATCTTAAGGTCCTTTCCAACCCTAACTAGTCTATGATTCTATGATGTGGTTATCCTTTATTTGGGGTTTCAGTTACGTCCTTCTTTCTGGCTAAAACAGATTTTAGATTTCTGGCAAAAAGAGATTTTAGTCCCTGGAAAGTCCTAAAGTCTCCAGGGCCCTGGACTGTGCATCATGATTACTGTCATGTTTGAATTCCAGGAAGTAATTCAGACCACATACTACCCACAGCTGCCAGACCTTAACTTCCCCAACAGTCAGCAGAGACCCAGTCATGATGTCTCAATTGGGCAACTGTGCTAAGGAATTTAGTATGTCCCATTATGTTGCATTATCACATGGATTCCTCTCTCTGACAGCCTGGGCAGAAGCATTAAGTCACTAAACTTACATGATTTACATGGTGTGTTGTTTGTGTGCTCTGAAACCCGGCTTTCATCTAGTCGCAGCCTGCCGTGATTCCAAGGGTATTTCACATTTGGCCGAATCTCAAAACGCCCCTGCTTTCCGTAGTAGTCCCCGATCACCTAAGCAAAAAAATAAAAAAAATGAATGAAAAGATTTTCTGATCAATTTAGGGAAGTAAAACTAAACAGGAGAGCAGCATCACTCACTTGGATTGCTGCAGCAGGATGTTGAATCACAAAGAATCAGGCTGAAGGGGTCTGTAAGGAGGTTATGTAGTGCATGCCCTGCCTCAGGGCAGGATCAGTGGAACAAAAGCATTCCTGACAGATGTTTATCTAACCTGTTCTTAAAAGCATTCCAAGATGGAGACTTGACAATTCCTCTAGGCAATTATTCTGGAATTTGGCTATCCTTACTGTCAGTGGTTTTTCCTAAGGTAACCTAAATCACCCTTGTTGCAATTATCTATCACTACTCATCGAATTGCCAATGGACAGAGACTTACTTTCTGAAACACTGCTTTACATACTCACAGTATCCTATCTGGTGTGCCCTTAGGCTTCTCTTCTATATAAACCCAGTTCACACAGTGCTTTTTAACGCTCTCAATACTCTTCCTGCTCTTCCTGCACTTTCTTCCATTGCTCCATAGTGGGCTGAGTGACCAGGACCGTCAGACAGATAAGTGAAAATATCATTTCAAATGTGTCGAGGCTCCTGACTACACACTCCAGCCTGGACTTTCCTGTTTTGCAATGATCTGCAGGTACTTGATCATTTTCAGCTAAAATCTTCGAATCTCCTGAGGAACTATGATGGAGCCTGTCATTCTCCACCTTTTACTTATGCAGTTGTTGACATCTACATAAAAAGGGACTTTCATTCTTATTATTCTGGTAGAATAGACTATTATTTCAGACCAATTCATCAAGATACTTTAGAATTTCAGTTCTGTGCGCAACAGTAAATCCAGGCTTTATCCAAAACAATGTATGTTGGGTCCACTGCAAAGCTGCAGGACTGAATTGTGCCAGGTCAGTCACTGGAAAATAGTTCAAAAAACCCCTAGGTACAGTAGTAAGTCAATTATCATGACACTGAAGTAGTCAGAAAAGATGGTAGAAGCACGTATTTCTGTTCACAGTGTTTCTACCATGGATAAAAAACATCTATTAATACACTAGGTTTATAATTCAAGCTACAAATAGCCTATTCAAATCTTTCACCTAAACTTGATTTTGAACGTTCTAAGATAACATTTGCCCGGGTTAAGTACAGAAAGGCAGATTTCACACAAAATAAAGAAATTACTTAGTTTTGCTATAGAAGACAAATCCTTAGAAGACCTTTTTGAAACAGTTGTTAAAAAATACATGCAAATTCAACAAACAGGGAATAGTAAAGGGAAGAAACCTCTGAGACCATTTGCAGGCAGCAGACTGTTCATTAAGAGACTGTTTAATTTATCAGACAGGAGTGGGAGAGTTCTCCACCAGCACGGCTTACTAAATATGAAAGCATGCAGAAAGGCTTAAGAAGACCAAATAGTTATAAGCAGCCACCAAACAGATTCAGATCAGAAGCAGGATATATACTTTAAAGAGCAAGTGTAGTTAAATAGTGGAGCAAACATCGAGGGAGCAAGCGAGGCAGTCCCTGTTCTTTCAATGTCCCCAAATCAAAACCAATGCCTGTTACAGTGCGAGCTTTTGTCACATGTAAACTACAGAGCTCCATACAACAGCAAGAAACCTGCCTGCAGAGGTCAAATTAGGTCATCTAGTGTTTTCTTCTAGCTTTAAACTCTGTGCATGAACTTGGAAAATCAGCTCTGCCCAAACACCCATTCATCTGGCTCAGTTCAGCTAAGAAACATCTCATACGAAGTCAGAAAAAATTGGCAAAAATTAATAAAACAAGGCATGGAAGAAACAACGTTTTTAGTGTGAGGTGTAAGGGTAGAAATTAATGTAACAGACACAAGTAGTAAGTAACCACATGTAAGATATGGCAATTTATATTATTGTGTATTGTAGATTTATACACATCACATACAAAACAGATGGAAATTAAAATGAGCAATATGGTAAAAGAAGAAATGTAACATCAAGAAATAAAAGATAGTTTAAATTGTGAGTGAAAGAGCAATGGAAGGAAGGGTAAGAGAGAGGGATTACATTGACAGATGAGAGAAAGACCTAATGGGGTGGACAAAGAGAGGAGACACAAGTAGTTCAAACAAAGTTATCTTAATCAAACTCTACTCCTAGCTTCAGTCAATGATGACCACTCCTATCCTCTGGAGTGTCTGCAGTGTGCTGCTGTAGTTTTTCAGTTACTTTTACACACTAAAACACATAAAAATACACCAGACATCCTGATGCTTTTAAAAAGGATTCTTGAGTTTTTTCTCTGCCACAGCACAGACATGAACATTGTAACTCTACTAGATTCCACATGTAGAAATGTCCAGCTCAGACTTGCTGCTGTTGTATGGTGGAGACTGATGAAACAGGTGAGGCCAGCAAAGCTTAGGCAGTTAACGTGCAATTAACAGAAGCTTTACGCTGCAGCTGGAGTTAGGGCAATGCATGTATCAATAAGCTGAAGTCAGTTGTGCTATTCTCCATGCGTAGCTGGTGCTATTTCTCATAGACTGTTTTTTACTGTCTGACTTCTTCCACTCCTGCTGCATCCAGCAGAATAATTCACATGGTGTATGTGGAACTGTCTGATTACAATGTCTCGTAATCACTGAAAACAAGACACTCATATCTTGCTGCCTGATAAACAAGGTGAGGCAAGGTCTGCACTCCTGCCTATAGTTGACCACAGGGTAAGATCAAAATACCTGTAACTCACTGTGCTCATACATCAAGGTGATTTGTGCAGCCCTATTGCTATAAGGTTAACCTTTCTTCTTACAAATGAATAAAAAGCCCTGCTCATTTTAAACAGCAATTTCCAGTATTCAGAACTTACCAGTGCTTAGCTAGCTTATAGGATTTCACCCTTTAAATTTTAAAGACTAGCATCACGTGAAGAAAAATGTTTTGTTAAAAAAAGGAAGTTAAGAAAATTTTTGAAACCTTAGGATGTCGAATTCAAGACAGTCATTTTACAGAAAGGATCTGGTCTCCCGGTTGATAAGATTAAGCAATACCATTTTAAATTGCATATTAAATAAGCAAATGTTCACCAAGTAAAGAGATGATATTGTGTGGTATTACACTGGTTAATTCATCAGTGGTCAACTGCAATGGTGTTTGTTTCCTTACCTCTTGTGTGCCTGCCTCTGGGTCCGTCATTCCAATCACAGAGAAATCCCCGTATCTGTCTCCATTGGCATCAATGGACACCTGCCCTGCAATGCCTACAGAATGGCATGTGAGGAATTAGAAAATTAATTAAAATACTAAGCCTTTCCAAGGAAAACAAGAAAACAAGTGGACAGGTTTTTACAGACCAGTATGACAGGAAATCTCATCAGACTTCCAGCATTTTTGCTGGCATTCCAAAAGAAATTGTAATTTCATCTCAATGTCTGCATTCCTGAATTCTTAACATTTCTCCTTTTTAAATATCAAATGTGTGAGGCTGTTTAGGGAATACGTGAGAAAAATCTAATCCAAAAGCCAGCAAGCAAGAATAAAAAACAAACAGATTTAATGTGAATTATTTACAGAAAGCCTAACCCTGAAATACCTAATGATGCCTCAGTAAGGAAAGTCCATCTCATGTGCTGCAGAGAACACAGGGGCACAGCCCTACACCTTGCAGACTAAAGGGGTTGGTGCACCCATAACGCCAATCCAGTGTTGTCTCCATCTGATGGGATACTGGAGGCAGCATGGACAAGAGGCACCATGTGCACTACCTATGTTTAAGTCCTGTATTCAGTTACAGAGGATTAACTTCATAATACGGTGCTGCTTATTTTATATTTTTAGACACCCCAAGGTTCACTTTCTTCCTTTACAAGTTCTAGGAAATTTCAGGGAAACTGGGAATCATAGAGATCGGGTAACTCAAGTTTGAAAGGACTTAATGAGGTCTTGAGTCCAACCTCCCACTAAGAGCAAGGTCAGCCAGAAGGTCACAATAGGAAGATGTTCAGGGTTTTTATTTAGTCTTCAAAACACCCAAGGATGGCCACTGTACAACCTCGCTAGAGCAACTTGTTCCAATGGGCATGGTGAATAAATACTTCCTTGTATTCAGTCTGAACCTCTTCTTTCAGTGTAGGCCTTTGTGTACAAAGAGCATAGCTCCAATCTCTTAGCTGCAAGTCAAACAGGATCTTAAAATCCATTACACACTGTCAATTAACTGTGATGAAGACACTGTAAGCCTTTGCTCATATGCTTTATCTCCTTAGATATTCCAAAATGAATCCCGTACTGCCTGGCACCAGAGGTACACATTTACACCAGTGCAAACCAAACACGCATCATTATACATCCACATGACACCAACTTCATGACCAGATCAGGCACAAAGCAGTAGAGAAACAAGTTCTCAGTGACTACATCAGAAGAGAGAGTGGTCAGAAATGCAGCCAGAGCATAAATTCCCCTTCACATACCTGATGATGGTAAACACACAACAGATTAACACAACTCTTTTTATCTGTCTCTGTTCCCATTTAGTGATACTAGGAATGTTTAAACTTGAATGTGATTTTCAAAACATGCAGCGGTCACAGAAAGATTATTTTTGAGCATCAGTTTCATTACAATACAGTTACCAAACAATTCCCAATTTGATTACTGCAGGAAAACAGAATGGGTATAAAAACCACTTGGCTGTGAAAGCACTGGAAGAGGCCACTATGACAAGCTGAAACATCTTTGAAATTTGGATTCTGGATCCTTCCTGGCTTAGAAAGCTAAAACTCAGTTTTTGGAAGTACATATTAGATTGCCTGAAACTCAGAATTCCTGTGCATTTTTAAAAAAAATTTAAATTTAAATTTTTTCTAATTTTTAACTTTTCCATCTGAAACAAACCAAAGAGTTTGAAATGTCAACATTTGCTGCGATGTTCTTCCATAAGAAACATACTTAAGAAATTTTGAAACAACCTGAATGAAGAACTGCATTTGGATGAAGGTGAAAGGGTTTTATCTGGACTCTTTTTTTGTTCTGTTAGACAGGCACATACAGAAAATTTTGCTACTTTTTCAGAGGAAATGCCAATAAATAGAAAATATTTTCCGCAAAACTTGCCCTGGAGTCATACCAGGGTTTCCCTTGCAGCCCTAACAGCAAGAAATCCTTTGGCCACCTCAACTCTATCCTTTCCTAAGCACATGATGGTGTCCATGCAGTTGCAGCTGGCAGACTGCAAACACTGCAGGAAACAGCATCCACATTCCATTAGAACTGTGATGGGTGACCTATGCAGAGCTGGCTGCAAAATGAGGTGCCCTGGCAACCAAATATCTTGTTATCGCCAGTTAAATTAATGTAATTAATGAAACTGGAATTCTCATCATCGAGGCCTGCAAAAGTTTAAGTGAATTATAAAGCTTCAGTCCTGCAGTAGAACCTGGTGGATGTATGCATGGACTATACTCCAAGATGCTGCATCAACTTCAGAGAGGGGCTTACAGGCAGAATAAAGTGACAACATTTTCCTAAAAGGATTGGCTTGCAAGACATCAAGTTAAAGGTCTCTTTCAAAATCAGTTTTATAGTTGTAAATTATGTCCAGCAAAGTACTG
The DNA here is from genome assembly GCA_024733675.1 of Psilopsiagon aymara. Taxonomy (NCBI): domain Eukaryota; kingdom Metazoa; phylum Chordata; class Aves; order Psittaciformes; family Psittacidae; genus Psilopsiagon; species Psilopsiagon aymara. The sequence continues at coordinate 7,421 of JANRGW010035087.1, forward strand.
CCACAGAGAAGAGATGACATATGACTTACATGGCATTTTGACCTTTTAAACTGCACCCTCAAGGCTCAACATGACAGCTACATTTTCAGAGTAGGTGTGACAGATCAGCCAGCAACAACAGGCTTTCACAAGTGGGGAAAGAGAACACTTTTTCCTCCCTGGTTGGACTTACACGAAAAGTGTGAAAATCAACCATGTAGCCCGCATGGAGCACATGGTACTGTAAAAGTCTTGCAGGGACACACCTGTTGGTGGCTTTTTAGAGAACAGAAAGCACATACAGGCCGTGCTGGGGCATCTGTCCATACACAAGATAAGCAAACAGTAAGGCAAATACTTAGATACCAGATTCCCTCTGTTAAAACAGTGTGTTTTGGGAAACCACGGATGCAAAGGGAGGTACTGGGACATCAAGTACAGTCTGCACCTGGTGCAGGGCTCCTTATGGGATGACTGCAACCAGAACAATTTAAAGCAATCCCTTGTGTTGCCTTAAGCTGCCTTGGGGACCCTTCTGCCTTGTGTTCAGGACAAAAATTGAGAATAGAAGAGAGGAGCTGCTGTACTTCATGCCTCCCTCCACTAGGTCCAGTGTGTCCTTAGAGCAGAGAACCTAACCACTGAGATTTTCCTTGCACATTCAAATTTATCATTCATTCTTTATCTAGGGGAAATGTCTCCTCCTTTTAGGCATTTCCATAGGAAATCTTGCCAATCCTACACCAGAACACTGGAGTATTCTAAGAGATAAAGAGCAATAGCTAAGATATGACTGACTAATCTAGTGATACTCAGTTTCTTTATGATGATCCCTATCTGGCAAAAGCACTTCCATCACCTTACATCAAAAGGGTGACATACAAGTGCCAGTTGCACTGTGCAACTGCAACCTACAGGATTAGATACAGAACGTCAGAGTGCTGTTCAGCTGCTGCCTCCAAGATAACAGGCTCAGCTTCTGAAAGAAGGCTGGGGGGACATCCTTCAGGGGCCCAAAGGAGTCCCGTCAGGAAACAAAAAAACCTGGCACCTGCTTCTGTCTATTTTCAGGCTTTTAAGATAAAAAAGTCAAATGGAAAAAACGAGGCAATCTCACAGCTAATAAATGCATTATGAGTAAAGTGAGCAGCTGTAATCTTTTCAAAAACAAAGAAGGAGCCTGAGAAAATCACTGTTATTTCTTTACAACATCAGCGAGGGTCATTAAATTGTTGGGAGTTTTTTGAACTGAGTAAGACCTCAACGGGTGGTGTGGAAGAAAGTCAGACTGGGGAGGTATGTGAGACAGCCTTCAAGATGTATGTGGTTTCATTTGGTTATTCCCCTCTCATTTAAGACTGGAGTAGGCATGGGTCCTTACTCTGCACATAAATACCTGATTTTTTTTGACTCTGAAAGCTGGAATTCCATGCTAACTCTTACCTTCATATGTTCTGTTTCGTGTTTGCTGAACAATTTTTTCACCATCTTTCTTAGTGAAACCAAACTTCAGGACTTCCTGTAAAGCTAGAGCATAAAGAAGAATAGCATCATGGAATCCTTCCACAAACATGTTCGCCTAAAAAAAAAAAAAAAGAAGAAAAGCAATGGCAATTGACACATGAAAAACTTTTCTTCCCTATGGAATTGAGTAACTGGAGGGAGTATCTAAATTAACCATTACAACTGATTCAGAAGGTTATTTTCTCAACTACTAGGACACAAAGGAATGTGTCTCATGAAAAAAAAAAAAAAAAAGAACAAGAAAGAAAAAACGATCCAAACCCCCAAAATCCAGGAGGAAAAGGCAAGTTTTGACACATTTTTAAAAACAGTTGACCACTATCTGTTATTTCTGAACATTCATATCACACTCTAATGTTGTGTCTGAATAGCTCTGCAGACGGAAGAAATCTGCAGATCACAGTTCCCAAGGCCAGACGCACTAATTCTGCAGCTGACCATGTGAGATTCTGTAAGGTGCTGAGCACTCTCACTCCACAGCACCAAGCATATCTTCCTCTTGCTGCACAGAGGACTTAGCACCTCTCAGGATTGGGAAGTATGTTCCGCCACAATTTTTTTTGGAGAGCACAACTGGTGGATTTGCTTGTTTAATGATTACCACTTCCATGTCTGGCCCTTATTCAGCTGAGCATCTCTCCACTAGCAAATGAGCAATGGAGGAAACTACTTACGCTGTACAGTTATGCGTTCTCTGGAACTGCCAGCGGAACACTTTCCTGTCTTTCATTTTTTTCAGTAAGTGACACAAAATGAATGAGATGCTGCTTTATAACCCTAATATAAAAGAAGACTACAGCCTACCAGCTCTGCTTCCCATGAGTCTGTGCAGGCAACCTACAGCTTTTGGTCTATATCACTGTGAATAACACCAACGCTTAAAAGCAGAGTGCTGCAGAAACACTTTAGGTTTGTCCACAGAAGCCTGGTGTACTTCAGTGATGAAGCAAGATTTATTTTAGGAGCTGAGTTCAAATGGAGATCCATCAGCACGAGCAGACACACATGGCTTGAGTAGCACAGCTACTCCTGTAAGCAGCAACTCACATCTCAGTAGTGCAATGCACCCTAGCCTGATGCACAGTAATACAGAATGGATTATTTTTGCAACTGCAAGAAAGGTGTTTCCATTCACTCAGAGTTGCATAACAATGGAAAAGCTCCTGACATCCTAGCAAAGATGTAATCAACGATTATACATTATGGGGTTGCTTACTGCTGTTTCCAGTGAATGACCCACTTCTACAATCTTCTGGATAGCAGAAACATTTACCTTATCTTCCACCTCTGTGTTTCTAATGAATTTATAATGTTGGTAAATAAAGTGACACTCTAACAGACTTAGCTGGACATTAACAATATTAAGAGATAAAACCATGTACCCAGTTAAGTAAATAACTGCTCCATAGATAAAAACCATTACACAGTTGACTGGCTAAGCTGATCTAACCAAGCCCTTGGTAATGTAATTACACACAAGACATTCCTTCACTGTTAAACCAGCTGCCAACGTTTAGGAGAATTTCAGAATTATTTGCTGATAATACAAAAGTTTATATTGCTATGATATTTAAAATTTGCCTTTTAGATAACTCCAACCTTTGTTTTATTGAGAAAATGCACTACCAGTTTAGGGGAAGAGCCCACAGTGCTATAGGAGACACGGAACAGCTCAGCTCAGTCTAACAGCCGAAAACTAAGAGGCAGCTGCAGTTGTTTTAACCTAAGGAGAAGGCACGAAAGAGGAGATGAAAATCAGGCTTTCTGTAGAAAAACAAGAGCTGATGGACAGAGTGCACACTGGGGCAGGCTTTGCCAGTGGGGGGTTTAACTTTTCAGAATTGAAAAAAAAAACCCCAAACCAAGAAACCACAAAGCTCGACAACTGCTTTATGCGCCAGCACTAGAGTCCAAGTGGCCTGTGGATGATCAAACAAGTGCTTTCTTCGTGTGACACTCATTCTCCCCGGAAAGAAATTAGTCTCTCTAGCTGCTTTACCTCCCTGCTGCCTAATTTACAGCCTGTGCCTGGCATCCATTTCAAGGAAAGCTATCTGTCACTTCCTTTGTCCACGGCAAAGATCTCTTAGTGTAACACAGCAGCCTTCAAAACCTGTTTTTCAGCTAATTTGCTCCATCTGAAATCTACAGAAGCCACCAGCCTGAAAACCCTCCTGTAGAAACTGCAGATTTGCCAGGTAAATCCTGACAAAACTCACTTGGCACTGTAGCAGGTTACAGCCAGAGCCCCTTGCCTTCACTCCTAGCCAAAAGCCCTAACATTACATATGCAAAATCACATTAGAAAATCATCAGATCAGCTGTGCCACTTCTCAGTTCCTCAAACACAAACCCCAGCACTTTATCTTACGTTGACAAGGAAGGTGAAACTTCTGGCATTTTGTGCCATTTCAAATTTCCCAAAGGAGTAATATTCACTGTCTGCAGGTGAGACTGCACCTACTCTCTCCAGCCAAACTATGGTGGGCACACTGATTGCTTTTAACATTATTCCAGGAAGATGCTCGAGCACCAGTTCTTGAAATAGGAAACAGGATGCCATGAAGGGCGCAACGTTTTCCTGCATCTCACCTGGCCTGATCATTAGAAGTTGCCACGATCCTACACAGAGAACAGGTTGCACGCTGTGTAGGACTGCTCTACCCCATACAAAGAGAAAACATCGAAGATGGGAGGAATAGTACAGTGCATGGCAGCAGCTGTAGATAATTCTGAAGGGATTGCTTTGTTTTTGTTCCATTTTCCACCTGTCCAGAGCTTGCTTGCATTCACTCTTCAGCCTGTGACTGTCTACAACAGATCCTCTGAGTAAAAAGAGCGCAAAATTTGCTCCAACTGATACCACTCCTGACTTAGTAGAAGTTTCCCAAGCCATACAATCACAGGACTTCCTTTCTGGAGAACATTAGCTCTGTTAATGATACCCCATATACCTCATTGATATGAAGGATTTCCTTTCTTTTCTTTTTTTTTTTTTTTTTTTTTATTATTTTAACATAGCTTCTGTTCTACACTCAGTCCTATCAGAAATGATAAACAGGCTAGGACTCAAACCCAACAATTTTCGTATTTTCTGCCTTGTGTATTGTTGAATTTTAGAGTATCTCATGGTAATAATAAATAATGCTTACAAAAAAACCCCAGCCTTCCCGTGCTGCAAGAAAAGGGTTAAAAAGGGCTAGAAGTAGTAAAATGTTCCACGAATGCTTCAGTGGTGAGAGTAAATGTGAAGATGTCTTCATAATTTGCTTGAAGGCCTCCTCTGTAATTATTAATGCGTGATTCAACATCAGACAGCCCTCAGGACAAAACGAAACAGATTATAAAAGCTATTAAAGATCTACTAATCTTGTACATAATTTACAATTCTTTTAGTTAACCTCTAATACAAAGCAGAAATTTTATTACAGTAGTTTCCATTTTTATTTATGCTGTTTTTTTAATTACTAGTGTGAGCTTAGCTCCAAATGCTGTGATCACAACTTGCACGTGAGTTCTACTAAGATGCTTCTGTCACTGACGTGAGCTACGCAGCAGAGCCACCCCTCAATGTCCATCATCAGCAATACAAGTAGAGCTGCCAGGTTTGCTAGCATCCTTGGAGACTGCAAATACAAGTATGTGGAAACCCTCCCTGCCGAGGTATCTTCCATATTACTTTCACATCCCTTTCAAGATACCATATAACTAAAAAGCAGGTAAGCTAACTGCATAGCTGGAAAAGATAAGCACACGTTTCCGCCTTTTTTTTTCCTACTTTTCTACCCTAATTTGCCATCTTCCGTCAGAAAAAAAACCCTCTCCATGGAAATCACATGAATAAACTTTACACAGTTCAAAGTTATAGTTCCCCAAGCACCTATAGTATGACCACACTATTCATATATACCAAGGTGTTAACAGCATATGCAGCAATACAGAATACTACCAACATGGAAGACAGCCAAGCTACAGCTATTCAGGACCCATAATTTTCCATATCCTGCCCACTGACTGTTAAGTAAGCTTATTCTCTTCCATCTGGAACTGCCCAGCTCTAAATCACAGCAATTACGGCAATTCATACCACTTCTGTGCTAGCTGGGGAAGACTATCATCACCTTTTTTGAACTGCAAAAGCACACAGCAAACACTCCGCAACTCAGTCTCTGCATATACTTCCCATTACATCTGCAGTGATTTTCAAGTTGTCAAACTATAGTCCCAACCAAAATCAGGATCCTGGGATACTGCATGGGGTGTACCCACTCTTCTCAAAAATCTTACCAATTTATGTACTTGATATGATGCTCAAGGTAATGTATTTTTTGTTTTCTGTTACTTTTAGTTTGCATAAACTCAGTGAGAAACTCTGTGTGGAAGCGAGATCTAGATTGAGAAAGTGAAGTTAAGAGGAGAATATCCTTACATCTGAGCATTACCTGTGAATAAGTGAAGTGCATTTCAAACCAGTAATGCATGTCCAGATTCAGCTTTTGCAATTATTTTTTAGTTTAGACCTATTGCCATAACACTACCACATATCACCCTGTGTGTTACCATCATGACATAACAGGATTATTACAGCTCTCATTAATTCACTGTCCAGCTCCTCAGATCCTCATGTTATTTCCTAATGCCACTATGCAACAGAAATTCATATTGTTCCTAAACCTCATTTATGGGTAACAGCCACTCGTGGGCATTGGGATTGAGATTTCAAGGACTCCCAAGCCCTTGCAAAGCCACGGGATTCACCCACAGCCAGCTGTCATTAACAGTGTGTCTTGGGGTGCTCACACACATGGATATATAACCCAACCTGCTTCCACAGAGATCACATCACTGCGAAACCAGCCCAGCAACTGGAAAGACAGATAAAGCTGTAAAACAGTTAATCGAAGCTGTATGTTTGGATGCCTAATACTAAAAATACAGCCTGTTCATTTCCCTAACCAGACTGCTTCCCTGACGGAGCTGGACCTCAGTGGTTCAAAGAAACAGGAAGGGAAGGAGAAAAATAATAGAAACACATGCGTTCTCTAGGGAAAGCCATTTCCTCAATATTTAATTCACAACTGAAAAAGAACATATGGCACTATGCCAAATTCTAGGAAATGCAGCTGAAGCCAAGGACAGCCTCTCACTGTATTCACCGATATCAACTCTCTATAAATACACAAATACATAAGCTGGCACCTGCTCAAGAACATGAGGCCAGAGCTCAGGACTTGGTTTTCTAAACAACAGATAACCATCCCAACTCCCATTCACTATTTTGGGCTGGATTTCTCTTCCTAGCAAAAAAAGGATGAGCATCCCCCACTGTAAAGAGATATCATATAAGAAGCAAACACTGTATGTATTTGAGGGAGATTAATTCAAATACTGTTGCATCAATCTAATCTTTTACAGGGAGATGGTGTATACGTGGAAACCTATAAACTCTTCTTATAGGGGAGCACACGACTTTCTTATGTGAATTCTGCAAACCAAGATTTATAGTCAACTTTAAAATTAAAGCTTACAAATTGAGTACTGCAGTCAAACAAGACACCACTTCCCTTCAACTTTAAGGAGGCTTTTTCCAACAAGGCTGCCTGCTTGTGTCTGTCTCCTCACTAGTTATTCACTGGTACAGCATGCTGAGTGTATACATGAGCCTCCACTCTGTACACCAGACAATGGGGCCCCAGCAGGAGGACTTAGCAACTGAAGTGCAAGTTAAGAGAGAAGGTTTAGACAGGAAAAAGTAGGGCAATTAATTACATCTGGAGAATAAGCAACAGCCACAGCCCATCAGCTGCCCACGAACATCCTCATGAGAGACAAGGTGTATAGAAAGATTCCTGCCATCACTGCATTTTTACTTATTTGGACACAAAGACACTTTGCCATAGCTAAGCCCTTTTTCTTCAGGTTAAGACTATGCTTTTACCCGCCTGAACTGTTCAGCCATGCATCTGACCAGCTGGTACATGAAATGATGTGCACCCTGGGCATGCCAAACCCTTGCTCCACCTAGGCAAGAGGGTCCTTACTTCAAAGGGACTGAAATTCCCCTAGTGACAAACTCCCATCCACTTTAAAGCCTGCTGTGGATCAGAAGCCAACCACAAAATGGTCTGCTGAAATAAATCAATAAAAAGAAAACAACTGATACCTGGAATTTACTTTAAAAAGCCTGCCAATTTCAGGGAGTTATGGCATTTTGCCAGTGAAGGTTATTTTACTGTCAGGGAAAGAAAGCTAACCACAAAGCCAGCCTTTGCTCTTCTTTGCACCTCATCCTCCTTCATGCTCTCTTCCTTGTTTTTCTTAATATCCCATCCTTGAAAAACTGTTAGATATACTCATTGTCATTCTGCTGGGGCAGACACAAGTTGCTCTTTTGTCTTAGAGATTAATTGAAGAAGAAACCTATTCAATTCAAGGCCTCAAGGGAGATGGGCTGTGAAATGACAGCTAAAACATGACAGGGCACAGCAATAACTGAGATTCAAGTGTGCAGGGGGCACACTTCCATCTCACTGCCTTCAAGAGCTGCTGATTTGTGTTTGTTTATTTCTTGCAACACTCTCCTGTGATTATCTAGAAAACAGCTTTAAACTCCTAGTGCCCCCTGCCAGCAGGGCAGGCAGAAAACTTCCAAGATACAGCCAAAACTTGCTCCTTCCATTACACACAGACACAGGAATTGCCACCTCAGCAGATTTAAAGCCTTACCCACAGTCAGCTCATGTCAAGGGTCTTTTACTGCTGCTGATTTGCCAAGCTTTGGACCAAACCCATGACCTGACATCACCAAGTCCCAGCATGCTCCTGAGACATCAAACAGTGTGGCCAAAGCAGGAGGGGGATGAGCTGAAAACTGCCCTGCTATAGGAAAGGGGAGCATCTCTTTCTCCCTGCAAACGTGTGGAATTTATTCCTGGTTCTGTTCAACATGCTCACTGATTCCCTTCTACATGTTGCTACCAGCCATGTTACCCCTCTGTGGTTCTGGTTCAGGTATTAGCTTTTAACACTGTTCTCAAAGAATGCAATCCATGTAGCTAAGGACAGCACTGTTTTGAACCAGAAGAAAATTACTATAGAATAACCATTTAGGGGAATTTTTCCTTCATGTATATTTTACACACATACTATTCACCTGTGTAATTTATCTGTAAACGGCTTCAGGCCACCTATCAAGGAAAAAGAATCAGAGAATGCATTAATATGCTCCTGCAGTCAAGGCAAAATCCCCATGTTCATTATACATCTCTAATTTGAGATAAATGACTAATGCAAAGGATCTCTAGCACGCAGCACTGTATTATCATTGCTTGTATACTGAAGGGATCTTAACTGCTAAAGGTATAGATGCCATTAAAAATGAATAGCCTTTTTAGAATTTCCCACCTTCTAACAAACTATGTGGTCATTCATGTGATGAGTTACAAAACTGTGTTCAGAAGCCATACGGTGAAACACAAGAGATACTAAAGAAGTTCCTCTTTTCAGCTGAACACCCAGAAATGAAAAACATTTTTCTGAAGACCCCATTGGTACTCTTGTACCAACCTGTTACTACAGTTGTAATGAATGCTTACATTTAAAGTTAGCATCATGCAACTGCTGGGACAGTTTAATTGCTTATATATACACCTAGTAACAAAAAAAGCCCAAACCCACTGCTTTCATTAGATATTAAGTCTCAAATGCCATCCGGCAAGTTTGCAAGTTTGTTTTTCAAGCAGGAACATATTTCAGTTTTCAGGATGACAGAGTCACTCATCTGAAAAAATCAGTTCCACCTGCTAAAATAAGCCAACTGGTTTAAATAAACTCAGAGCTAGGACAAACAGGAAGGACATATTTTGTTAAATGTTTGTCCTTGTACAATGTGCAATTGTTTTGGGTTCTGGATTTTTAACATTACCACCAAACCACAAAAATCACAGAAAAAAATTATTTTCTTTATTAAAAACTGTCAAGATCACATCAGTTCTCATGCAAAACTCAAGGGGAAAAAAAAGCTCTAATAGTGCAGATAAAAACTTATCTGTTGAGAAAACTCATCTGTTCAAACTGAATTTACTTGTGCTACACTAGCTGGTGAGTAAACAGTACGGGGGTGGGCTGGTGAAATCTCTGGTGGTGTATAAAGGACCCATCTGATGAAAGGACCATCTGATTTCTGCTTTGCAACAGGTTAGCGAAGGCTACCCAGCAGAGCTTTTGCTTTACATACAGTCTTAAGAGCTGGATAAATACAAATGATTTAGGCACAGCCAAAAGTGGTGTGTAGCTCAAAACTCTGCTCAGAGCTCAGATTAGTCACCTAAGCTCCTTATTCAGTACCAGGCAAAAATTAGGCACACAGACCCATTCATAAGCACCAGCAGCCCGCCTCACCCTTGCCAGCTAAGCAGGTGAAGAATGAGGGATGGATGTGACCCCATTACTCTCAGGCAGGCAGCTAACCAACTCCCTGGTGCTTGGAGGTGCAATCAAGTCTTTACAAAACTCCCACAGTGAGCACTCCTTTCAAATCCCCTGCCCCTTTCATCTAAAATCCCCTGGGGCTACAACTGCTGTGCTAGCAAGAGAGAAATTCAGGGTAAAATCCCCAGTTTCAGTGAAATCTGAACTCCGCCCTTCCCTAACCTGTCTGCAGGGCATCCTGGGGTGCACTGGGGAGCTGAAGCTCAGGTTCTAGGGGAGGGGGATGACCTGCCATAACCTGAAGCACCTCTGCGCTGGAAGTAAATAATTTGCCCAGCTAAGGCTGAGGTTGCCATGACAAATTATGGTTTTATTAAATACCAGGGTAAATGGGCATACAAACTCATAAACCTCAATAGCATGGAACCAGCGCAAACCCTCAGGCTGCTATTAATCACACTTCCATTGCAAATGATTTAAAAAATAATTACTTGGTTTTGTTATTTGCTTTCTGGATATTGTATTAAAGGTGTTAAGCTAGCTGATTAACCATTCCTTCGCTGGCTCTGCAAGGATCCTATTAGCATGGACAGGAGAGATGCAGCAGCTGTATCTGAAGATATTTATGTGTACCTGTCATCACACAGTAATGTTCCAGCCACACATCTGGAATGTGCCCACCCACCCTCCAACACCAGCATGGTAATTAACAGCTCAAAATATGAGGATTTACAGCCCTCAAAAGGCTAAAACCTCACTCTTACAGCTTCTTCCTTCCTCGCTGTCTGACCCCCGAGATCCTGCTTCATTTTGCTTTCTAAGTGTTTTGTAATCCGCAGTCTGGTAGGCTAACTGAGATGCACTGTACAAACACATGTCCCGTCAAATGTAAATGCTCTCTTGCCTACTGAATGTTGCCTTGTTCCCAGCTGCAAAGCAAAGGGCACTCAGAGCTCCTCACCTACCCTCCTCTCATTGTCCTGTGCACAGTTCTCATGCCCCTCTTATTCATTTGCTCTGTGACACAGACAGTCTTTGTCTTTTCAATCTGCCATGATATATTAGTTCTTCCTAACACAGATTAGACCTTTTGATTTTGTCTCAGGCTTCTCTTCCTAATGAAAAGAATATCTACTAAAGAGAAGGAAAGTCGGAAGTATTCTCCTGTGGGCTCCTATGACTCCTCAGTGTGCACAGGAACACCGCTGCCTTTATCCACACAGCCCATTCTCATGGACTGACTACATTAACCCCCCTGCATTAGAGGAATTGCTAAATATCCACTGAAATAAAGATCAGAGTTGGCAGCATGGTACACTGACCTCTCACAGCTCAGGTGGAGCACACTCAAGCCCTACTGCCTGCCTTTGCTCTGCAAACACACAGCTGGATGACCTGACTCACCTACTGTGCCGGTGTGCCTTCCTGTTAGATGTGTCCCACCGGAGAGTGAGTCTTTCCCAGAGCTATGTTCACCTCCCAGCACACAGCCATAAGAAATTAATGTGCTGATGAAGCAAGAGATCACAGACTTCATAGAATCAGAATCACAGAATGTTTTGGGTTTGAAGTGACCTTAAAGATCACCTAGTTCTAAGCCCCCTGCCACAGGCAGGGACACCTTCCATTAGACCAGGTTGCTCAAAGTCCTTTCCAAGCTGGCCTTGAAGATTGCCAGGGATGGGGCAGACTCAGCTTCCTTGGGCAAACTCTTCCATTCTCACAGCCCTCATGGTGAAGAATTTCTTCCTAATATATAATCCAAATATACCTTTTCAGTTTAAAGCCATTCTCCCTTATCACATCCCCACATGCCTTTGTAAAAAGCCCCTCTCTGGATTCCTTGTAGGCCCCTTTACTCACTGGAAGGCTGCTACAGAGTCTCTCCAGAGCCCTTTCTTCTCCAGGCTGAACAAGCCCAACTTTCTCAGCTTACCTTCATATGAGCAGTGCTCCAGCCATCTGATCTCTTGAGGTGTTACTGATTGCCACCTATACTGTTCTTTTACTAGGACTTGCCACCCTAATGTCATAAAGTTAGACCTTGCCCTGCTATAATTTAGGATCACCATCACCATCTCAATAGCAAAAATGGGCACAGGAAAGCTTCCCTCAACCATGTCAGTGCAGGCCTGCTGCCTATGGAGGCAACATCTCTTCTGCCCTGGAGCTCTCAAACAAGGAATAAGCACTTCTGGCCTTGAAGAATTGTCCTCCCTTTATGCCACTAAGGAAAACAGAATGTGTCTCCTTCCCTCAACCCCTGCCACCCTCCAATTAAACTGTTTGGATCAGCCAGATTTTAAACAAAACACTGAACTCTGAACCCAGTCTGTTATCACAGTATAAGGCTAACAGCACAGGTGAATCCTCTGCGGCACCCACAATACTGAGGCTGGAGCATCCCACCAGCCATCCTGAAAGAACACCACTCCCATGAGAAAACAGATTCCAGCTGCCTGCCCAGGACCCTGCTGCTGGCTGCAACAGCATCCTGACATGGGACAGGCTCAGCCAGACTCCCGCTTCATGCCTTGTTGACCAGAGAGGTTTTTTTTCAGCTAAAAAGGGAATTTTCAACTGAGTGTTATTTTCATAAGCTACTCAGGGAATGACGCTTGTAGAAGAAGGCATTAGCTGCAAGTCAGTCAGTTTTCATTTCATAAACACCTTTCATTTGTCAAGTGTCATTTTGAGCAAAATAAGATAGATAGTTTCCTCTTGCCTTCACTCAAACATCTCTGAGTCAAACCTGACAGCCATGTAACACCAGTATCAAAAAATCCTATGAATTTACATAAAAACAATATCTTAATAGGATAAATTACCTTTTGGATCATTAGCAATGCAAATGGAATAGAGAGGCATTAAAACCAAAACCAGGTTATAAACTTAGCTGGAAGGCGTATTTTTCACACTTTATTAGCGGAAAATAAGGTGTATTTCTAGCAAGTACTTCAAAGAGAGAGTGCCTGACCCATAAATGTCTGAGTGTCTGTTTAGTCAAGTGGAAAGTGAGTATCTGTGAAACCCAAGTGAAAACATGGGGCTATAGAAAATATACAAAATATATCTGAACATCAATTCTAAACTTCTACGTTCCCAAGGAGTTCAGATGTTGTTATTTTCAGACACACCTACAGTTTTATGCTATCTAATGGTATCTAATTTGAAGCTGCCATGGTTTAAGGCACCTTCAAAATTATGCTTAGAGAGGCTAGAAAAACTCAACAAAAAACCTCTGGAAGAGAGAAGAATAATTTATTTCTTTTACTGTCTTTTATGACATCTGTTAATAGCAAATAGCATACTGTTAGGTTGCAGTTTTGCCCAAGACCCCAGTGTGGAAGACACTTCTCTTTCATATCACTGAGAAAGCACTAACTTCAGCAAAAAAGAAGTGTCTGCTGTATTCACCACATTTAGCAGCCCAGAGTTCAACAGTGCTCTCACAGAAACTGAAGAAACTCTCATTAATTCCAAGGGGTGAAGGTCACAAAAATCCTAAATATGTTTTACTAATAGAATTCATCTTGTTAATAAGCTGGCATGTGAACCCGTTTTTTTCTGGCTGCTGAAAGCAGCTTGAGGTTTGCTTTTATTCTTCTGAACACAATTAGCAAAGCACTCCAGTGGCTGAATAGACCTATTCAGTTGAACAAATTATTCCCGGGCAGGGCTTTTTTTGTTGAGGGTTTTCTTGTTTTCAAATGTCCCCAAAGCTCTCTCCCATCCTGGTGCAGTCAGAAGAGACACAAAAGCCTGCCTGTCATTAGTCTTCCCTGCCTGTGCTTGAAGAAAGACAAGCGGGACCTTACACTGCTGAATACATTACATATTCAGCATCTCCCCCAGTGACATGACTGAATTGCTCACTTCTCCCAACCCTTATCTTAGCTGGTGTACAATCCTAATTAAAAGGCTGACGTAAGGCACACACACAAGGAAGAGTCTGGCATGGATGTTATGGATGAGATGATAAACTTTATGAGCATAGCTACCTCCCACATAGCTTTTGTAGTTAACTGTTGGAGCTTGAACAGTTGTTCTTGTGGGTACCATTTCTTATTTCAAAGGGCTAAAAATGCTCAATAAAACAGACTTGTCTTTTCTAATAGGCAGTAGCATTTCACTGATGTAGATATCTATGTAGCTCATTCTTTCATTCAGATAACTTTGCAGGCAAATTTGGCTGAAGTTCCCTTCTCTTGCTGCTCATTTTCAGTGTGAAAGGGCTGTGGGTAGGGTGAAAATCCACACATCCACCATGTGAACAATGCTGTCATGTAATTAACACAGCAGAACTATTTGTTTAATTAGTTACATTTTCAGCCTTTAAATGAGAAAAAAAAAAAAAAAACAAGCCATGGGTGGTCTGTAACCTCAGAAGAGCAAATACACCATGCTGTAAAATCATCCCAGCTCAGAATACTAGGTTGGATATAAAAAAAGCATTTACTGAATCCTAAGCCTGAGTCAGGAACAGAAGGTGCATTAAGAGCTTCCCAACTGCAGCCTACCACCAATTCATTAAGTGCTCTGCATTATTTAATAAAAATGGCTTATGCATCTACTTTAACTGAAACACTATTTATTCACAAACATTTTTAACTAGAGTATCTATCTGTTGGGACTTATTCACGCACCAGTTCAGGGACAGTTTCAAATTCTTCCTTCAAGTAAATGCACTCAATTCCCATTGCTGTCTGCCTCACCTAGGCTGTAAGTCTGCAAGCAGAGCTAGGCCTGTATTTTGCAATTAAATCAAGGATCTCAACTAGTTTATAGAGACTAGAACACATTGCTGTTAACATCTTGGTAAAGTATTAACATTACAGAAGTGAGAAAACACCTATAATTTTTGTAATAGCATTAAGATGATTCTACTGTCCTTATGCCTGAATCCCAAATTAAAAATAAATCCTTTTTTTGGCTATATTATCATAGAATCACAAAATGGTTTGCGTTTGAAGAGGCCTTACAGGTCATCCAGTTCCAACGTCCTGCCTTCCCCTAGACAAGGTTGCTCCAAACCCCGTTCAGCCTGGCCTTGAACACTGCCAGGGATGGGACAGCCACAGCTTCTCTGGGCACTCTGTGCCAGGGCCTCACCACCCTCACAGGGAAGAGCTTCTGCCTAAGAGCTCATCTCAATCTCCCCTCCGTCAGTTTAAACCCATTCTCCGTTGTCCTGTCACTACATGACCTTGTAAAAAGGCCCTCTCCAGCTTTCCTGTAGCCCCCTTCAGGCACTGGGGAGTCCTCCCCAGTGCTCAGCCTGTCTTCCTACATCAGCAAAGTCTGCTTCGTCAGAGAAATCCACCTCCAGGTAGGCACTACATAAAATGGTCAGACCTTCCACAGCTGTCTCTCGAACAAAAATCATGACACTACTGAGCGCTGAAATTAGGGCTGAACAGATCTGAGGCTTCAGCCCACAGTTCTTTCGGTTACACTAACATGACAGTTAACTGCTTTCAGACTCTGGAAGTGGTGACCAAGCAAAGCAGTAATATTTGCTACTGGACTCCAGCAGCTGTTGCAATGGGACATTGCAATGAACACTGCAGACAGGGAACACCATCATTTTTAGCCCCATCCTATGCAACTACTACCTATCCAAACACTTACAAGCTGGTTTCTCAGAACCCCTCTGATACTTTTATTTTTGAAGCTTAAGGGAACATTTTGCTTTACAAGAGAGATACCTTTACAAAAGAGAGCAGAGTAAGAGAAATTCTACACTTTTCAGCTCACTCACAAGGGCAAGTTTTCATCTTCCCCACTTCCACAGCATGACACACATGCAGAAACAACAGCATTTTCTGACCTGGTAAAGACATACCCACAACAGATTTTTCTCTCTTCTGTGTAATCTCACAGCTGGACATGAAGATGGCCAACACTCTTTGACCCGTTACTCCCCCAAGGGCCATATGTGCTCTCCATCTGGCAACGGGACAGCTGCTGCTTTAGGACTTTGCCCTTTTTGTCTCCCTTATCTTTCCTTCTGTCATCTGCTTATTTTCCATTTTTATGGTATTCTTTTTTGGTAGATAATGATGCCTTCAGGATTAGTGCTGGTAAGAGGCCAGGACAAAATGGCAGCACTAGCGACTTTTGTTTGAGTTAGGGTCAAAGAGAGATAATTTAGACGACAGATCTGGGGCCTCATTTTCCCATGACACTGGAAAAATCCACACAGAGAAGCAGAAACACTGACTGCTTCAAATCCAAACTTCCCTGAACTCATCCTCTTGGGACGTAGCTTGCAGAAAAGGATGAGGATTATATTTCAACACCCGTGGACAGGACTCGAGATGGACTGTACCACTGACTATTCTTTCTGCATATTTTTTGCTTTCAGGAGCAGAATCCAGCCAGTGAAAATCTACCTCTGTGGCTTCCCACCCCCTCAGCTGAAGGACCTCTCCTCCTAAGCTTCCCTCAGAGGGCAGAGCCTTACTTAGTACGTGCCCAGGACAAAATTGCTGCTTTCTTCCCATGCTGCCAGAAGACGCATCGTTAGTGACATGCCCACTGCCCACATACCTTTCACAGAGGAAGGAACTGGCCCTCAGTTTGGCTTTCTATTTTCCCCCATTATTTTTTAAATTTATTTTTTTAAGCTTGAAGGCTGCCCTAAGATGCTTCTCCTCTGAACACAGCAGCAGCGCAATCAGTTAAGGGAATATGAAGTATCTCTTTCCCACTGGCCAAAGTGGTGAAGTGCAAAATTCATCATAAATGATGAAAAGCAAGGCAGGTAGTTAAAATTCACACACTGTTAATGAAGTAACACAGCTAACGGGTTTTCATATGCTCAGCCCTAGGGTACTCCTCTTAAAGAGATTTTATTTTCCCATAGGGTTAGGAGGATGAGCAAAATCAGGTAGTGGAGGCTCTGCTGAAATCTGTGTGAATTAAGCTTTCATGTACTACCAGGACACCCTGCATTTGAAACCAAACCTCCTTCCCATATAGCCTTGATCTGTAGCTGCTCCCCAGGGAGCCCCAGATCCCTATGACCTCCACCTTTAGCTTTCCATGAGGACTGACAGCAAGAAGCTGTAGTAGGTGTGCACAGATCCTCCTTCTGCTGCAACATGGAGAGAATGGGAAGGGTGCAGAAAGCCAGGTGGGAAAGGAAAAGTGGGAAGAGGAGCAGGAAAAGCAGCAGCAGCAAGAGGGCCCCACACCACTGCCTGGCCCCTGCAAAGGGTGATGTTTTTGTGAGAGAGTGCTTGGAGCAAGATGAAAAGCTCTGGATCACATGTGGGAGCAGGATACAGGGAGAGGCAGCCCTCAGAGCCAGGCAGAAGGTGGTTAAGGATTAGTAGGGAGCACAGCACCTGCAGAGCTGCCCTGGGACAGCCAGGAGCACTGCCAGCATGGACGGCTGATTGCACAAGCATCTGTGAAGTGAGGAAAGGCAAAAGAGGCCTTCTGGCAGTGCTGATGCTGCTGTGCAAGGAGTCTCCCTGACAAACGTTAGCCTGCAAAATCTCCTCCCTGCTGGCATGGGGGGATTTGCTTTCTGATGCATTCTGCTTGATCACAACAGCCTCCTGCAACTATCAACACTGAACTTGCATAAGGTTTGCAGTGGGTCCACATCCTAGAGAACAGCAAAGCATATCCCTGCCTGCCCAAAACCACTCACAGACCACTTCTGTCATCTAGGGAAATGTCAAACTGCCCAGGCCAGAAAAGCCTCAAAACTGCAGGTGGCTGGATTTTCGATACTCAAATTTCTCACAAACCACAACATAAAGCACGTGACAGATTTTCAAGGTATGTATCTTGTTAATTGACACCTGCAAAAGAGCACATGGAGAAAAAAATGGAGGAATAGCACAAATTACATTCTTATGCCTTGTTAAAAACTCATTTAGCAGGTTCTTCAGAAAGCAGCACCTTGAAATCACCAGTTGGGATTTATCCAAGAACCCAAGGCAAAGAATGCCAAGAAATGCCCATTTCCACCTGCCTAGACTTTCAAAGATTCACAGGAGTATGTCAGTATTGTGATTCAAACTTAACATTTAGATTAGAGGAGGGTGGTGAGGCACTAGAACATGCTGCCCAGGGGAGTTATGGCTACCTCATCCTTGCAGCATTCAAGGCCAGGTTGGATGGGGCTTGGAGCAATCCGCTCAAGTGGAGGGTATTCCTACCCATGGCAGGGAGTTGAAACTGGATGAGCTTTATAGTCCTTTCCAACCCAAGCCATTTTATGTTTTTAAGTAAAATATTTAAATAAAATATATTCAGGTTCTAAGAAGCACCAGTTTTCTGATGATAGCTGAGGTTATGGAATGAACTGCAGGAAAGGTCACTCATTAGCAGCACATTCAAGTTCATCGCTTATGCTTTAAAGTAAAGATGGTGCCTCCACCTGTGCGGGACACAATACTTAAAGCAGGGATTCGATAGGTGCCTAAGCAGGAGCTGGCAAATGGGGAGGTTGGGCTGCTTTCTTGAGTTTCAGGCATAAATTCCTAGCTCTCATTTCCTACAGTTAAAGATCGACCAAACTCTCATCAAGCCTCTTTTCTTTATAAGTGAATCTAGAAAGTCTACTCCCCATAATTGGGAAAGTTGACTGTTTGCAAAGAGCTTGTATCAGCATGCAGAAATCCTTACAGGTATGTGCTATACATTCTTGCTTTTGCAGAAGACTTTTCTATGAAGACGCCTAACAAACTAGCTTAGCAGAACCTCAAAAGCAAACTTTCAGAGACAATCTAAATACGCTCAGTTAAGAAGTAAGACTTCCTTTCTCACTCAGATCAAGAAACCTCCAGATGCAATACAGAGTGTAACTTCCCAAGACATAGTTCTAACAAAAAAAATTAATAGATTATTGAGAGAAACCAAACAAGAATAATACAGATTTTTTGTCTTTAAAAAAGACAAGTGGCTGGCAAGAGACATAGAGACCTGGCAATCTGCCTTTCCCCAATGCTGCTGCTGCTGAATGATGGGATGAACACAGCACAACTCTTCACATATGGCAAAGTACAGACCTGGTGCATCTAGACCAAATCTATTTTCACTATTTGCATTATCCACCAGAAGAAAAAGAAGAAATAAATACACAGAAGATACGATATAGGCAGCAGTAGGATTTTATAATTAAACCCAGGTCATTCTGTCCTGATAAGCTCTCGCTGCTGCTTTTGCTTTAATTAGGTGTGTGGTTTTGAAGATGCAAAGACCTGAAGCCTGTCATCATGTACTTACATAGTCATCCTCGTGCAGACCTTGCTTCTGAACAGAACTTTTCACCTCCAGGGAAAACTTCTCAAACTCAGGCTTCACGGTCCTCAGCAGAGTGACGGTTTGGAGGTACGAGTACGCTTTCTTGGCTTCAAGGTCATATTTGTCTCCTCTTCTCCAAGAGCCATTTCCTAAGGGGAAAACAAGAATATTTCCAACTCCAAATTAGGTACTATTGCAGCGCTGCCTTCGTTTTTCCTCCAGGAAGTCCCCTCTACTGCACCTTGGGGAAATGGCAGAGTACAAGGGAGAACTGAACCTGCTCCAAGACACGCAGGAAACCAGGCAGGGAAGAATGGCTGGTGGGAAGTAAACCTGCAAACATATGGACAACTTTACTCCCATGCTGTGCTTGCTTATTTTTAAAGGGTGGGATGAAGCCTAAGAGTTAAGAAAACATCTCTGAGAGAAAACCATGTGCCAGATCTCGAACACAGGGATATTTAAGTGAGGAAGGATTCAACCACAAAATTTGTTACACATCACTCCATCAGTGACACTCTTGGGCAGTCAGAAAGGCATTATTAAAGTCAATAGTATGATCATTACCTTCTTTCTTTTTTGACAATAAATATAATTGGAGAATTGCTCTACTTCCTCAAAGAGAAGGAACACAGGACTTGCACTTCTCTGAAGGCCAAGTCTTCCCTCCCGCTGCTTTTGGCTCTGGGGCAGCTCTTGTCACTCCCAGCACAGGGTGGGAAGACCACCTGAGGTCTTTTATCTCTTTTTTCTACCCCAGGAAAGCCTTATTTACCATAGCTCAGCATCAGCTGACCTATTCTTTCCCAATACGTAGTTGAAGTGGTAAAAATTACTTATGCCAGGCCTCTATTTATCAGACCTGATGAAAACACTGGAGAGCAGCTAACATACCACTGTCCAGTTTTGCTCTCAGAGGTAGCACTATTCCTTCCCTTCAGTGCTTGCATCTTGCCCTTGTTACTGCTTTTGAAAACGAAGAAATGCACATCTGGCAATAGTAAGCTAGGACATCCTCCTAGTTTCCCCACAAGACGGTACAAGCCATGCCACAGTCTTAAATCTGAAATCCTCTGTCCCAGCTGGGTACTTGTATTTCAGAGGTGCAGTATTCAAGAAGCACAGCAGAAACTACAGCACGGGGGCTTTGCTATAGTTTTGATTTACAAATGGAGGTTAAAATGAGAGGGATTATACACAGGGGTGTCTATAATCCCCTCATCTAATGATACTGTTGGTAGAATGTGACTAAGTTTCTGTCCTGGACACTAGGCATACTTGTTTATAAAAATCCTGACACTGGGAGCAGTTATACATACACTTGCATAACAGCATTCCTAGAATGATTTACGTATTTAAATTCCTTCATGGACTACTTTGCGGGAGGTCATCTTGCCACAGTGCTTATGTGCAATTATTGCAGCTTTGGCATCTAGTGTGTCTGCTCTTCTGGAAAATTAAAAATATTCAGAACAGAGGGCAGCAGCAAACTTGAACTTCACGGCACAATGCCAATCTTCCAATCACACCCACTCTTGGATTTTGTATCATTTATAAGGTACACAATCTAGTATTGCCAGGCCCTAGGAACAAGGAATTTTAAGGGAATTTCTCTACATTCACTTTTATGATTGCTTTCCACATGTGATGACCATGTGCACAAAAGTTAACTTCTAATGCACGGTCTTTTTACTCTTCATAGAAAACACATCCACAAAGAAACAGAAAAACAGGTTTAAAGGAATTATTAGAAATGTACAGAAATGCCATATTCTAACTACACTACAAATGATGACAGAGAGTTTTCATTAATCCCTTGGAAAAGCCACAAGACTGGACTGCCTGTGATGCAGAGGAAGATGGTGCTGAGGCTCCCACACAATGGTGGGGCAAACAGATATTGCATGGAGATCCCATGCCAGGATGGCACAGCACTGCCCTGTTGGGGCAAAGTGCCGCCTACTGGGGGCTGCATCACTGGGGACACCCACCCCATATCAGCTGTGACACCAGGGTCCCTCCTGGGACAGGGCGCTGAGCCTGGGGACTGCACACTGCCTCACACAACTGTCGCTAACTCCTAGCAAATACCATCCTGGAAAGCAAAACCATTCCAAAACGCAGCATCCCCACCTCCTGCAAAAAACTGTTTTTATGTGACCAAAGTTAGAATCATAGAATAGTTCGGGTTGGAAAGGATCTTAAGATCATTCAGTTCCAACCCCCCTGCCATGGGCATGGACACCTCACACTAAACCATATCACCCAAGGCTATGTCCAACCTGGCCTTGAACACCACCAGGGATGAAGCATTCACAACTTC
>JANRGW010035088.1:0-19552 GCA_024733675.1 Psilopsiagon aymara
GGAAAGGAAAGGAAAGGAAAGGAAAGGAAAGGAAAGGAAAGGAAAGGAAAGGAAAGGAAAGGAAAGGAAAGGAAAAGTTAATTGTGAATAATGATATGAAGTGGGTATAAATTGTAGTGGAAATCTGACAGGAAAATTCTAGACCATGTGTTGTGAAGCTGCTGATGTTTCCAAGAGGGGAACCACTTCATTGATGGGCAAAATGTTACTGTATATATAAGTCTATAAAGCGGTTTTGGGGCTTCTGTAATGAAAGATTCCATAAAAGATGACTGATACGGTCCAGCCTATTAATACTGTAGTGAAGAATGGGCTGGAAACAACCTCAGTTATTAAGGTTCTGTGCCACCTGCAAGTAAAGGATTTATGTTTCAGGTGCTTAATCTCTGGCTGTGATTTTTCAGATCAGTTGTTTTTCTGTGGTTAAATTCCTTGTAATTTCTGCCAAAACATAGCGGCTAAAAGGTGCTTCTCCCTTTTGAAATGACGAATGCTGCCTACCTTAAAAATTAGGTAAGTCTTGGCAGCAAAGGAGCTTTCTTACAAAGAAAAGTCTCTACAATAGCATGGAAATCTGCATGAGTTTTACTGTATCATCTGCCTTTGAGGAATAACTACTTTCCACATAGACTTCTTAGAGTTTCACAGCTAGCTTCCCATGAGTCTGTCCATGCAAACAGTTGTCCTTTTGGACAGCACGACTTTCAGTGTAGTTCCTGAATCTGCATTTAGGTAACTTCTTTTGTACTACTAAACATCGCTTGCAGACCCAGGAAGAGCAGAGCAGGAGCTTGCTTGATTTGAATACAGAAGAGAGAAAGCCGGACAGGAATGCTGGGGACAGAGAGTAAAATTCAAAGAGAAGTGTAGGAGGGATTTGCTTGATTTTGGGGGTGGCAGAGGAAGAAGGAACAGGGAAACCGAAACGGGAACAAAATTGGAATAGATTATAGGATTTGTTGAATTTGAATAGAGATTGGAATATGGAGGTAAGGAGTAGGCTGGGGGTACTGGAAGTGGGAAAAGGGAAGCATAGGAGAAGGAGCATAAAGAGCTATTATGTGATACAAACTGAGTGAAAAAGGTTACTATTGCATTGTGCTTAAGTAAGGAGGCATAAAGAGTGGAAGCTAGGTGAGGAGAATGGATTCTTAGCAACGGGTGAGAAAGAACTGGGCAAAAAATAAGTTGGTGTTCCTCAGGGGGACCGAACAGATTTCCCTGTTCACAAGCCAGCTCTCCTTTGCAGCCTGAAAGAGAATTTTATGGCCCTTTATCTCCCCCTGGCTCAGCAGATTTTAAATATGGGAGCAAACTAATAATAATATATTACACAGTATTCATGCTGCATCTGTATTACTTAAAACCCAAGTTAGAACACTTCCAGTGGTGCTCCTGATCCATGTATACATTGGTATACCACACAACAGAGGTTGTTTTCCAACATGTGCTGGGTTTTTTTTACCTAGGAAAGTATACCTTAAACATTTGTGTCTTAAAAAACTTTGTTAAGGTTGCAATTCAGAAAATAGGAAATGCAAGAGTTAAGGTTGCATGTGAAACCTTAATTTGTATCCTTTCTGCATATGTATTATGTTGCAGTCTTTAATTATGTGATCACATGCTGTTTTTCAGTGGTATGTGATCATATAATTAAAGAGTTTATTATAATACATACTGTATTGTAGTAATATAAGGGAGCCAAATTAAAATTTCATTGGAAATCCTAATCCTTGCGTTTTCTGACTTCTGAGTAAATGTCTTTGTCACTTTAATACTCGTTTTACCAAGGATACATGCTGAAGTTGTACAGTCAAAGCCTAAAACTTTCAGAGTGTTAATCAAAAAGGTCATCTTCTGAAGTCAGCAGTACTCAGGTTTCACAAGTCTCTGTGCATCTTTCTCTTCTAGGGCATTAAATGGGATTCCGAATAGTCTGAATATTATGTGCTATAGCACAGGGTCTAAGACTTAGTCTGAAAACATAGGCATTGAATTTGGAAGATCTGATCACTTACTATAAGGAATACTTCTAATGTAAGAGAGTGTGCTTTATATAAAAATGATGGCCTTGTGGCTAAGGCACAGAAGTATTAATCATGAAATTGGCAAAGTGAGAAACCAAGTCTGAAGATTTCCTGTGTTAGCAGTGAGTAAGTCACTGTCCTCATGACAGACCTTTTCTGCTGTTACACAGGGCCTTAGGCTACAGTTTAAAGTTAGGTTAACTAACATATTCTACCACGTGTTAAGTTTAGGTCTAGCTCTGCCAGATAGCATATTAAAAACATACAATGCCTTGTCTACACTACAGTTTTATAATGTGGCAGTTTGAGCAAGTTAGGCAACACATTCAGGAGCACGTTTAACTCCCTGTCTGGACATGTCCTTCATTACTCCATACCCCTGTTGCTTCATGTACAGAACACAGATAACAACACTGAAAAAACTCTAGAACTACACTTATTAAAATCCTGGAAGAAGCATCATCAGTTAAACAAATTGCATTGCTGCAAATGCTTTTCCCCCTGTTTTATTTAGTTGTTCCTTGGTTATTTTTTCTGTTATTCTTCTGTCATGTTCCCATCAGGACAGGTGCCCACACATAAATCAGAAGGAACTTTAATAAAGTAAACAAAACTTCTAGCAGTTCTATAATATGAGGTTACAGGAACCGAGAGTCATTTGTATGTTAATAATAAGCACTGGGGGCTGTGAATTAAACTCAACAGTGTTTCAGGTGATGGTTTATGAATCTAAACCACCAGAGATTTAGACTTTTTCTTTCTTCTTTTTTTTTTTTTTTTTCCCAGTAAAGACTTTATTTAATCCAGCTCCAGCCCTTGCTGACCTAGATCCACAATTTTATACCCATTCTGATCTCTTCTGCTGCAATGAAACTGAGGTAATGGTCATATGTCATGTTAAAGAAGGAGCCTTGAGCAGTAAAATTTCAGACAGATTCTCTTCTCAGAAATACAGCATAAGGAGCAGGAAAACTGAGGCATGCTCATGGGGGACTTAAGAGGTGACAAGTTTGCTTCCTGGCTAAACAAGCAGAGAGGAGTATTCTCGAATACCTTTAGATTGCACTCAAAATTAAATCATTTGCAGCGGGAAGGTTGTGTCCTTAAAACAAATCCATAAAAGGACACTTTGAAAATGCTTTCACTGAGTGGTAAATATTTAGATAGATCTTTGTCCTTGTCTGCGGTCCCTTGATATGATTAACAGGAATGTGCTGGCCATAGTGTTCTGACAGTTTTAAACTCATTTGCCAGGAGGTGATGCATGCATGCTGCACTTGATGGCAAATAGTAACTTCCTATGCCTTTTCCTGTCAGATCTGTTTTCAGTGAATCTGTCTCTCTGGCCCTTCAACTGTGCTTTCCTTCTTCCTTTTTTTTTTCCCCCTCCTTTCTTCTTCTTTTCTTATTCAAGTGTGTTATTTCTCCCAAAGAAAATTATTTTTGTCACACAAGAGACAAATTAAGCTCATCTCATAAGGCCTTTGTTTAAATTTCCTATTTATTAACATTATGCATGCTGTGTTCCTTCCCCTCACCCTTTCTTTATATAAACAGGAATGTGGGAGAAGTAACCTAGTGGATAAAAGCCATGCCTTGATCATAGTTAAAGATATCTTCAGCAAACATGATTTCTGCAATGAACATATTACCTTGTTCATTGTGGAGATAAGGGGCAAGAGCTAAGAGAAAAGCTTGGTGCTGCTTGCTTACAGGATTTTTGTCTGATGACAATGTCTAACAGAGTAAGTTCTTCAAGATTCAATTACCCTCTTCTGAAAGTTCTTTTAAAACCTATCACAAACCGTACCAGAAATTCTCAGTTCACAAGTTTAGCATTTAAGTGTCAGTCTAAGTAACCCAAATGGGCATCTGAATTTTGTTCTGGGATGTTTCAGTATGTGCCTGCCCAGTTCAGATACCCCACAGCATCCAGGAATTAGCAAAATAACAATGTGAGAGATGGATGTCACAGCTTCTCAGGTCTCTGAAAGGCAAAGTTCACAGTGTAACTGGCAGTGACAGCATTTATGGCTCAGACCAACAGCTATCAGGACTCACATAGATGTAATGCAGAGAATGCTAAGTCAGAGTATTTATTCTTGTTCAGAGGACTTGCAGGACACCCATATGGCGTTTTCTGCATGCTTTCAGGAAACACTTATGCCTGGACTATGCCCCTGGATTAGCTAACATTTTGGGCTCAGAACACCTATGCTCTCCCACCAGTTTAGTAAATGTCATTCCTTGTTTGCTTTCTTCATAATGTCACTAGTTACTTCCTTTTTTCCCCTGCAAAAACTTATCCCCCATATGTTAGAAACAAAACTTTGTTTTCCATTACTTGTCTATTCCTGACTTTTGCTGCGTTGCTCTTCGCAACACACATGTTAAAGTTTCCCCTTTGTTACACTTTATTGCTAGAGGACAGTCTTGAAAGAGACATTCTTTAAGAAGTTTAGCTTGCTGGAGCCAGAGTATATTATTATTACGACCACATGGAGAAAAGAAAATTACTTCTATTTGGAGAACAAGAAATACAGGTGTATAATTATAATAGATCCCTGCTCACTCCTCTGCCTTTCCCGCAGAGCTGGTGGTACAGTTTGCATTCTTTTCTGCTATTTTCTTTTAAGAAGTAATTAACATTTGAAGATAGCTGGGATCACTGTAGGCACAGTCAGGCACAGAAATACATTCTCTACTGTTGAGGAGGCTTCTGTCTTCTGAATGTATGGAAATGGTAGACCTGGAAGTTCCTGCCAGCCATATGGGAGCACTGATCCAGTGTGGGACTCCTACAGCATATTCTGAGAACAAGAATGGCACATAAATACCTTTGCTTTTAACAGTAACATTTTCATACTTTGCAATGAAATCAATTAGATCAGCACTACTGCAATAATCAATTATATTTGATTTCATCTTCTCTGTGTGTCTGATTTGTTATTGAATTGATTTTCAGGGATGAGCTATTGCTATTGTTCCTTTCTTTTTGCTGAGAAAAGAGGAAGAATGAAGCATTTGTTTTTCTTATGTCACAAGTTTGAAAGTTGGGGCTTTGGTAATTGTTGTATATTCATATGCCATCTGTTTTCTGTTTTCTTTCATGACTTTCTTTAATTTCAGATCCCTGTAATATATTCACTTAAGAAGTTTGATATAGAGATTAATGTTTACATACTCAAATAAAGGTTACCAGTCACATCTCTGTATGGCACTTAAAAGCAATGTTAATTCTACCGATTTTAAGATAATTCTAATGGTTAAGACTTTTTCTATTCAATGAACTACATATGCATTTCCTTTATCTTCTGACATCAGGAAGAACCGAGGACTTTGGTGATCCAGAATATATACTGGAAAAGACCTTTTTATATGTATTTTTTAAATTTCCCTCAGTACCTACTGGCAGTCACAGTCAGAAAGGAGCAATTGGGTAAGACGGACCTTTGCTCTGAGCCATTATGACCATTCTTATTTTATAGATTTTTTCTTTTAATCATTAGTCTCTATGGTCAAATTTATTGAACATGCCGCTTAAAAGTGTCTTCCTGACATGTTCTGTTCCAGTTCCATTGCCTCTCCTGCTTGGTATTTCTAAGTTTCAAATAACTTCCTTTTAGCCAAAGTCCTATCTATGCTCCAGCCTTACCCTCTTATGGGATCGTTTATTTTTTGGGGGGACTTTTAGGTACTACCAGAATAAAAAAGGTGTATTCCTGCTTTATTGTTACTAGATCTTTTAAATAATAAATAAATCATTTTGGATTTAAAGATGAGCATTCCAGTTCAACAGCTTCTAAAACACAGATATTCTTTTAAACATATATATATAAAACCAGATATATAGATTAAATTTGCACTGATTTCTTTTTCTTTTTTTTTTTTTTTTTTTTTTATTGCAAGTTTTGGTTTAATCACTTTAATTTACAAGTATTTATCACACAGTTTTACCAAAATATCCTTATCTTTTTTGTTCACCAAGAAATACCTTTAAATGATAAAATCCTGTGGTTTGTGGATACTACGTGCATGTGTTTGTAAGAGGAGATTATGTTAGCTGGAGAAGAGAACATTAGCCGTTTAGCTAGATGCCTCATACATTATGCGGAGTGTTTGCATTGTTGAGGATGAGAAAAATGGGATAGTCCTTATGATCAGGTGGACTATTACTGTGTGAGACGTTCCTGTTATTTACTGCCATGAAGGCCAGGAGGTTTGATCTCCAACGCTTTTGTCACACAATAAAGGTTTAAAAATGTCAGCTATAGTCTCAGCTAGCCATGGGATGTTGGGTCCCAAACATGCAGGCATCAGATACAGCATTGCACTTTATACTCCTTCCTCTCTTAAATGCTTCAGGATTTAATGAAATCACATGCGGTATCTGGTATAACAGCACAGCTTGTTCTTATGGATTTATGTGCTAGAGAGAAGCAAACAAAATTATACTATCAGTGCAGTATCTACCATTAGTTTGTCTAGAAGGCTCTTCACAAGCTGTTCTTTTCACTCTTGCTTGTTGCAGTAATAATGTTTTTCTATGTCTGACATTACTTTCTTTTTATGTGGTTCATGAACAAAAAAACTCAGAACAAATCTTGCAAGGTTATCAGTTCTTTCTTTGCTTAGCCTGTAGTTCAGTTTTATCTTTTCCCAGGAAGATCAAACTTGTTGAGACTAGCTTGTTAATTCCCAGATGTAGCACGGCCTAATCCCTGAGGTTTGTGCAGGAATGTGCTAGTTCTCAATTCCCTTAATTCTTCTAATGAAAAATAAATGTATCCAATGTCACTTTAGTGAAAACCAATGGTTGTTCTTTTCAGTCATCCACAAATGTTGAGAAACAGACAACCCTATACAAGATGAGCCCTTTGGAATGCTTACCAATTTTTCCCCACGTATTTGTGTGCTGCCTTGCTGCAGTATGGCTCCAGGCACAACCACAATGTCAATACAGTTCATGTGTTGTTTTTCTTACTTAGTGTGTGCATGCAGTTACATAGCCCTGCAGGTTAGGAACCAAAATATATTGCACATCAGCAATTTCAGCTTGGTCCTAAACATTTTGAAGAACAGCTGCCTCTCTGTTCAAAGAATACTGAGGAGTGCTTCAGGAGAAGGAAAACTTCTAAATGGTTCTAGCAAATGACTTAGTTTGTCAAGCTATTTTTAATGCAAAACTGGGAACTGCTTTCTCCCTTTTGTAGAATGGGTATCAGACTTCTGATCTAAATAAGAAAGGCCTAGCAGAGATTTGATTAAAAGGCCTGGCAAAGATTTGATTAAATGCTAACAGACTACTTTGGGGCATCAGTGGTAGAAAGCACTACAACTAAACATAGGTTAATGGCTGATTTTGTTAAAGGAAGCTGCAACGTTTGTAAAAACTAGCATGCAAAAATAGATACCGTCCTACTGTTTCCTTTTAAGTGTTGTTGTCTATTACTAGAGGCTAGATCATTTTTGGAAGAAATATTAAGAAGGGAAATTCGTGGTTGTGTGTCCAAAATCAAGAGACAGTATTGCCCTTTACAAGACTATGGGGCTAGTTTTAGAGTCATGGATTAGGATATTTAAGATACTGCCTATTAATATAGTGACATTAATCCCAGGGGTAGTCTTTCTTAAGAAAAATTATTGATATGTCTAGTAGTCAAAACACAAATAAGGCCTTTAGAATTAAAATATTTGAGAATGTCTCTTGAATTTGCTTTTGCCATTTCAAGTAATGGAAGGCTACTATTGCACCAGAAAGTAGAAGTTGCCAGCAAGTCACAGTATATTTTAATTCCAACTTTGTTCTAAGCCTCATTTTATCAGTTGCTGGAAACTATGAAATTTCCCATATTTAGTCTACAATGAAAGATGTTACTTTGGGGAGGGGAGGGAATAGCTTCAAGCCAATTCATTTCAATCAGGTTTTAATTATTCTAGCATGATAAGTATTTCTGCCTGTATGTATGTAAAAATTTTATAATTTGAAACAACTGGAACTAGCTTGGCTTGTGGCCTGATCTTGCAATTGCTTCTGCACCAGATCTATCTCACTGCTTCTTTGGGACTGTTCACATGTGTTAGAATTAATGAGGCCGAGTTCTTGTTCTGTCATTCTCTAAGAAATCTTCTAAGGTACAAGCCAAGTTTGTAGCCAACTGGCTTACTGTGTTTAAATGTTTTAAATCAAAAATATTTGAAGTTATCATATGTAGTTTTAGATGGCTTAGCCTTAAAACTGGCACTGTTTCTGTATTATTATTATTTCTGTTCCAGCAGTACCTGGCAGCATTTGCAAAGTTGTTATTGTGTGAGGTGCACAGAAAGCAGTCCAAGTGATAGACTGCTCCCTGAAGAATTAACACTTCTTGTTATTTCACCAGTTTTTATTTGCTGAGGATCATAGAAGCTGGGAACAGAGCTCTGGAGGGCTGTAGTCCAACACCCTGGTGAAGCATGGCCAATTTAGGTCAGATTGCTCAGGTCCAGTCAAGTTTTGAATCTCCAAGGATGGAGATTACATGACCTCTGGGCACCTGTTCCAATGCTTCATCACCCTTGTGGTGAGAAAGCTTGTCCTAATACTGGAATTTCCCATGTTCCAGCCTGTGCCTGTTGTCTCTAGTCCCACCCCTTCAAGAAGATCTGGCTTCATTTTCTCGATATCCACCCATTAAATTGCTGTAGACAGCAATTAGATCTCCTCTTAGCCTTGTGTTCTTAATGCTGAACAAGCCCGCTTCTCCCAGCCTCTTCTTATATGTCCTTGGTCTCTGGCCCTCTTAGTATCTTAATGGCCTTCCGCTATAGTATGCTGTAGCATGTCAGACTCTTGCCAGAGATCCCCAAAATAGATACCATCGTGCAGATCTGCTCTTGCAAATGCCAAGCAGACGATCCAGGACACATCTTCCTGAAAGTGGCTGTGTAAGCCATAGGCTTCGCCAGCACACAACAGCTAAGAACACTTGACAAAGGTTCATATCACAGTTTCATTCTCACTTGTAACCAGGGTAAACTAGTACTGCTGCTGGAAGAATTAATTGGTTTAGATTGGCTTTTGGGGGTAGTATTGGATTGGGGTGGCATTAATTTTAACACAAATCTGCCTTGCAATTCAAGTTGTTTCCTGGACACACAAGTGGCTGTGCTGGCACAAGAGAACAGACCGTGTGGGCCAGAGTGGAAGGGAAAAGGTAGGACTGTTATTTACTGTGGCAGTGCTGGTTTGTGTTAACTTATTGTGACTAGGCTACAGTCTAAAGAGGAATGAAAGTTAACTAAGATTAGTGAGGATTTTGGCCTCATATCCGTTAAATGAAAAGCTTCAGGTAATTTCTCTTCCACTTTTGTAAACAAAATTAAGAGAATTCTGTTTAGATTATTTATATAATACCCATCATAGGTTTATTCTGATGGCAGCTTTGTGGAATGTCCTCTTCCTTTAATAGGTCCATTGAACTGAGGAGTTTTATGAGACTAGCTGCAGAAAAATAAAATTCTCAATTTGCTGCTCTTTTGTACAGTGCTATGGCAAATGTCCACATCGGGCTTTTAGTATTGTTATTCAATTTTTTCTTTACATAACCATTAGTTATTTCCTTCAATTGTACCACAGTTTGTTTTTTAAATAAGATTCTACTGAAGGGAGGAACTTAGAAACTCACCACAGTATTTAACATCAGTTGACATTTACCGCAATCTCTAATTATTGGCACAGAATCTGTCTGGCTTCTGCTGCTTTTATGGTTCTTCCAGCTTGTTCCAGTGTTTTTTAGTGTTACCATCCTGCTGTAGATGAGTTAGATGATAGGGGGTTCAAGCAGTTGAAGATCTACTTTTATAAAGACTTTGTCTGTTCAAAATGATTTTGTTTATTGATACAGGCAGTGTAAAGATGAAAAGAAAGATTTCTGCAAAACCGTGCACATATCAGTCCCAAAACAGTTCTTTTACTACCTAAGCAAAAAAACCCTGTTGACTTGGGGCTCAGCAAGCACAAAAAGGCCATGCAACATATGTGCTTCATTAGGAAGAATATTATATTTAAATACTTCATTTACCTTGCTCATGGAAAGAGTAAATACAAAGTAAATAAACTCAAATTAGATGTACTGTTTCTCTACCGAAACCAAATCCATTTTTGTCCTGGAGACTTTGCAACATTAGGTAAAATGTTTGGAATTATGCCCCTCATAAAGTACATTGGAAATTCAGTTAGCCAGTTTAAGTCAAGAATCTGTGTTAATACATTTTTATTCCTGTAACATGATGTGCTAGGTGTTCTGGATACAGGAATGCATAGTTTAAGCTCCAGAGAGCTTAAGAAACATGAAAAGGCACAGACTGTTTAGGCACTTGAATATTAGAATAGAGTGTGTGTATCTTATAATACTATTTATTTTCTGTTCTTAGTTTCTCCAAAGCCATTATTGGAGTATTGATGTCTTGCAAACCTTGCAAGGAGATGCATTCAAAAGATTTTGTGAGATACTATTTGAAACAAAAGTTTCTTCTTTGAAAATGCTTTTGTAAGCTTTTAAAAACTGAAATAGGTTCCTTTTGCTTCAATAGTTTGTATTGGACGAGAAGTTTGAGCAGCATGGTGACATGCTAAAGAAAACTTGATGGGTCCACATGCTGTCTTAGAATTTAAAGCTTACTATATCCTTGTCTGGGATCAGTGAGGTTAAAAAAGGTAGTTTTAAGCTGCATGTGCACATTAACCACACCTTGCCCCTGCACTGCACGAATTTACCCGCCAAGGTCTGTGCCACACCAGATTCTGCCTTGCAGCGATCAGCTCAACAATGCTTGAAATCATTTATGCATTTGTCTAAGTAGGGACTGAGAACTTGGTCCTGTAAGTTTGAAAATTAAAACCAGTAAGTCCTCTGCTAATGATACAATAAACCTTAGGGAGTGTGTTGGCATAATCTGGCCCTTCAGAGCCTAAGGGTGGCTTCTCTCTCCTGGGTCAGGATGAAACACAGGAAATGACAGTGACAAGCAGCAGGATGACTCACAGCTGGGGGCGGTTTACTTTGGGATGGCTGTAGTAGTTCCTGTCCCCAGCTGTCTGCCCTCCCTCCCTTTACTATGGGCATGGCCCGTGCTGCATGGAGCAGTTGTTTAATCACTATAGTTCATAGGCCATTATATCGAGAAATATGTGTGCTGAATTCAAGTTTCAGTAATGCAGAGGAAGGTACTTCAAAATATTTCAGCAGCGGCTTCCCAAGAAGCCAAGTGGCCTTCTCAAGAAGCCAGTGTAGTAGAGGTTAGGAAGAAGAGCTGGTGAATAGCTTCCAAAGTAAGTTTACCACTGAAAGTAACCCTAACAGAGTGGAAGCTATGCCCAATTACTAGGCAGTTAACTAAAAATACTTCTGAGTTTTTCAGATCAGCAGCAACCTTGTACTGCAAGATAAAGTAGGCCTTCCCTCTCCTCAGTCAAGCAGGACAGGATGTAGTAAAACCAGCAAAATAGAATATGTCTCTTTATTTACAATTGAAGGCATGCTGTATTATGCCACTGTATTTTTCTCTTCCCTTCCTTGCTGTTTCATTCTTGCTCTCTTCCCTGCCAAAAAAAAAAGTACATGACAGTTGACAATGCTATGCCTTCAAGAGGATGTATGAAGTGGTGAAAAGGATGTCTGAGTCTGGAGTCTTCATTGCAAATTCTGGGGAATATTTGCTCTTTGTTGGGTGGAACTAGAAGAGATTAATTTGAAGAGCCAACTGGGAGAAGCTGACTTAAGATCACCATCTGTTAGAAAAAGAGTTTATCTGTGTTTGTACGAAGCTAACACAGAAGACTCTTAGTTTTGAGAGAGGCCTATGGACATGGCCATAACACAAACATATAATACTCTTATAATGGGCTTTTGCCCACAGCAGGCTCCAGATAACTTTTAGGTATTTTTATCTAAAATATATACTAAAGTGAGCGGGGTGGCCAAAGCTGAGAATTACTTTTTTCCTCTTGGAGAGATTTTCCCTCATGATTTCCCTCCAGCCAAACACTGAGAATTTAAAAGAGAATTCTAAAAGATTCTCACTTGGTGCTAAATATCCCCCAACAATAGTGCCCGAGTTGCCGTGTAGCATTTTCCACATTGGTGCACAAAATGCTTTTGCCAAGGCTGTGCCCTTGTGTTCACTTCACAGATGAAGAAACTGAGGCACGTGGGAGAAATGTGATTTTATTAAGAGTTGCATGCCAGGTAACTCATAGAAATTGGAACAGAAACCATGCCTCCTGCGTCTCTGCCTAGGCTACTCTCTTACTCTCTTAGTGTGCTGTTCCTGAAGTAGCCAGTGATTTCAGATGAGGAGCAAGATGTAGCTGAATATCAGTGTAGGAAGTGGTTCCATGATGATCCTATAATACATATTTAAAAATTATGTTAATGTTTTCAAATGCAACTGTTGTCCAAAAATGAATTCTGTCAGATTGTGATTTTCATTTGTGTGGGTTATTCTCCAGGCAGAAATTTTAACGGGCATCCCAGTTGGCAACCTTGAAGATGCTGGAAAGGTGGGACGCATGCTGTTAGAAAGAGGGTGTAAGCTCGTAATTGTTACTCTTGGAGCAGAAGGCTGCATGATGATATCAGTAGAAGAACCCATTCCAAAGCACGTTCCTGCTGGGAAGGTCAGGGCTATGGACACTACGGTACGTTTTTGTGGTTTAACTGTCTTGCTTTGGAAAAGACTGCTTAAGCACTGAGGGAAAGCAATGAGTAATCAGCCAAATCTTTGGGCACTAGCACAAAGGCTAATTTATGATGTGAAATTGATATCTTGCTTCCAGCTTCTCATATTTTAAATGTCAGTCCACTTGAGTTTTATAGTCTGTATTGTAGATGAGCTAGAATTATTATACATACGGATAGTATCTTCATGTTCCTCCTTTACTGAAGTCAGTACCTGTCTCTGACTGCAATGTGTGATGCCTGTGGCTTGAGCTGCAGTCCTGCTTTTTCACCTTTGCCCAGTCATACATCTCATCTTGTCCAGAACACAAATGCTCTGGGAGAAAGGTGATACTGCTGTCCTCACAGTCTGAAACTCAATGTTTGGCTCTCCTGACACACATGTGAATTGCTGACCAGGTCCTAGCATAAGGTGTTCAAAGACAAAATTTTTAGAGAATTTAGTGGAAAAATCCCAAAGTTTTTGCTGCTTCAGGGCAATTATTTTCTGATGATAGGTAATTGATGCTCAGTTGGAGGCATTTTAGCTTAAATGCAATACCCTCAGCAAAAAATGGAAACAGGACAGGCAATAGTTAAGATAGCATTGCTACGAAAACCTTACCACATTGCACATATGGGGCTATTTTGTGTTCCTAGTATTA
Source organism: Psilopsiagon aymara (assembly GCA_024733675.1). NCBI lineage: Eukaryota > Metazoa > Chordata > Aves > Psittaciformes > Psittacidae > Psilopsiagon > Psilopsiagon aymara. Next base: position 13,393 of record JANRGW010035088.1, read on the forward strand.
TCTGACATAAATCCAAAATAATTCCAGTGGAGTTACTGAGAGCAGAGCAGGTCACGTTGTATGTACTAACTATACATTTAAATGCCTGTTATAATAACGTCATATTACATATGTTCTGTTACAATAGTTCATTAAAATCCTGGAGATTTTGCCATCTGGTGCATTCCATATCTGAATTGCATTAATAATAACTACTTCTTGTAGCATGTTTTTTATCCATGGACCTCATACTGCTTCACAAAGAAGGAAAGCAACTGCTTAAAAGACTAAGAAACAGGCATGGAGGACTGAAATTACCTAGCTCAGTAGCATGCAGTGGCAGAGCTAGAAGTATAGTCACTTCATCTAAGACAGAAGGTTACTCATAGATTTGGACCGTGACGTGCTGACATTGTGGAAGGCTGTTTCACTGTTGAATTTAATCCTTTTCAATTTAAGTATGAAGCAGAGATACTTTGGCTTTATTTCACTCTTTTGCCCCTTTGTCATTGTGAAGTTTGTTCTTGAGTTAGTGATGAATTTGGAATGTCCTTAAGTTCTGGTTTAAGGAAGTATTAATGCACTGTACTGTGCATAAGGTTCTTGGTAGGGGACTAGAGACACCAAATTGCCTCTGCCTGCTTTTAGCACTGAATTAGAAGTGCCAAGGGAGCAAAAGGCAGAGCTCCCAAAGCTGCCCAGAAGCAGTGTTTATCAGCTTGGGAGCAGCACCTTGTCAACCTGGCAGTGTGGCTTGCTCTGACTTGGTAAAACCACTATTGCTGTCAAAGGTTAGTGTTAGAGTTTTTCTTTGCATCACACAGAAGTGATGGAGAAGAAACATTTGTGATCTGCTTCTTCAAAAGGAGCAGAAAATTGCTGCCAGATCAGCTATTGTTTGACATCTTAAGATATTTGCTGCTCTTGGAATAAAACAGCAATACTGAAACCACACACTGGATCTGAAAAGTGGATTTTTTTATCTTGCATAGCAGGTCAGAGATTCATGACTGAACTAATTTAATGCTCCTCTTTTTTCTATTTTTTTAAATAAAGCAAATTTCTTTGAGTTTACTGAATCCTTGCCCTGCCTCCTTGTGGCCAACAGGTTATTGGCTTTCACATAGCAGAGGATTTTCACAGTTAATTTTGTTAATCTGCTTAAATACCAGTGGGTTGTTTTCAGTAAAACAGCTGCACTCAGTTTACTCTTGCAGACTGAATGAAAAAAGATGTGTTGGCCTTCCATTAGAAAAGTCTTACAGTGCTTAGACTGATTATCACTTTGCCTGAGAGCAAGTGGTTTTAAAGCAACCCTTCCAAACACCCTCAACTAATCTGGATCACTCCAGGTTATCTAAAATAAATACTAAATGGCCTAGTAGTTCACATTACTGTTACATGTCTGTAGTGGATCCTTCCCCAGGAGAATAAACTCAAGCTGTTAGGTGGCTTAGCAAGTAGCCACCTACCCACAGAGTATTCAGAGCTGCTCATGTGCAAGCTCTTAGCATGTAATTTAATACTAAACAAAACTTGCTACCTTAAACTGCCCTGACTTCAGGAGCAGGAGGGACCAGGGAATCATTTTTAAGCTGCCATAATCCAATCACATCTGGTTATGTGCCTGTATTCGTACTGACATTGTTTGGATCCACAGAAGATAAAGTTACCACCAGACAGGGTTAGATGTGTGAATAAGCCATCACAGGATTTGCCAAAGATTGCAAACCCCTTAGGAAAATGGTCTGTATTAAACCAGAGCGCATCACTTAGAAGATACACATTTGAGATACAAAATGAACTTGAAAGGCTTCCTTCACTGCAGAGTTTTTCCCATAGCTGCTACCACTGCCTGGAGTCCCCTCTGCAGCAGTGCAACTTTAGCACTGCCTCCTGGCCCTTTCTGCCAGCCACAGCAATTCTGAGCATCTTTCACAAGAAAATACTTGCCTAAGCACAGCCACGAAGATTAAGAATTTGAATTCCCTGTCCCACATTGTGTGCTCCTCATTCTCCATGCTCATAGGTTCATCAGAGAGACTATGGGTTGTTAGACTGTAGAGCATGGCTCTTACCCATAGCTCTTGAGATGGTTAATCTTGGAGTTTATTGGCAGAACACTGGGAAAAGCTGGCTCCATCTCCAGCTCTGTGGTGGAACATGAATCTTCAAGATTGAAAATCTGGCATTTTTCACCCACACTAAATCAATACTATAAAGGGGAAAAAAAGAGGCTTGTTGATTTTTTTTTTAGCGCTAATTATCTTAATGTGGGCTTTGCTAATGTATGCAATGCTTCCCATGACTGTTAGCAGAGCTCTCCATACACAGTCCAAAACATGTAGAGCACGAATAGGCGTTCAGAAGGAAGTTTTGCAAGACATGGTATTGTAAAGCTGAAACATCTGTTTCTCCTGTTATAGCTAAAGAGTGCAACAAGCTTTTGTTAAGAAGATAAACTTTCCCTTTATTTTACTAGTTTCTGCTATTTTCTATATGCAAATTTTGAATAAAACAAAAAGTAAGCGAATTATTGAAAAATTATCCTCAAATTTCCTGTATGAAAGAAATACCTGATGAAGCTTACTAGCCAGATCAATCTGTATTTAAAGCAGATGACCTACGTAAGAGACATTTGACATATAGAAAAGTATTAATGTGTAGATAATATAAGAAAAGTTTACGTTATAATCTGTTTTCGTTACTTTGAATAGTTGCTTTTGAAGTCGGTTGACTGCGTGAAGTTAAATATATGCATGTATTTTATTTTTGGAAGAAGCTGTTTCCACTTTAGGTGAAGCTAGTACATGAGGCTGCGTTAAAATAGCTGTGAAGGATATTGATATAACTCCACTTTGATGACACTTCTTCAGTTGGTAGCAGAAGGCTTCACAAACCATTCACAAATTTGATAACCACTTCATAGAAAACAATAATATCATACACACACATTTAGCTGTTGAGTGTGTCTGCGTGTGAAGCTGTTTGCCTGCTGCTGAAGCAGAAGCACAGCTGAGGTGGAACACAGCAGCTGCTTGAGAGCACAGCTGTGGGACATGACCGAACACCACCAGGTCAAAACTGTACTTGAGGTGAAGTGGATGATCTGTGTGATGAACCACACAATGATCCTGGATCGTGGCATCTGCTGCTGCACTAGCCCTGAACACACCGTCCTGGCAGAGGCATTCCCAGTCTGACGGCAGGGAAAGCAACACCCTTGTCTATGGTGTGGAGAAGGAAGCTCTGCTCTCTCTGCCCCTTCACCCTCACTCTCCCCCTCTGCTTCTGCAGTCACGCAAAGTGTAATTTACAGCACTATTTACATCTATTTACATTTACTAATTATATTCCATTCAAACTGCCAAGGAAAATTTGTCAGAAGAAAGTAATTACTCAAAGCTGGAATTTGGCCAGCAGTGAGATTAGTTCCTTTCCATTTTGCAAAGGAGCACTATAGGATCTAACAGAGCTGAGCGCTTCATGTGGCAGCTGGGAACCAAGTTGTGCCCCTGAGGTTCTGTGGGGGCCTGCCTAGGGCTTGGCATGTGCAGGTGGGCTTTGTTGGGGGCGGTCGGGCTGTCTGGAGCTCCAGGTTATCCGTGGTTTGTCTATGCCAGGCCTTCTTGGGAGGTGGGTCAGTGTGGTGGTTGGAAGCTGTGGTAGGCTGGAACGTGTCTGCTGGCTTTGGGGCTGCACCTCGGGGCTTTGCCTTTTACTGTCATTGCTCCTTGTAGCTGAAGGTGGGGTGTCCTGTCTAGGACCTGTGCTTTCAATTGGAGGGTTGCCACAGGCAGAATCCCTCCTGTGTGGAGGTATTAGTGGAAAATGCTGACCAAGCAAGCCAGAGCTGCCCCACTGACACCCCCTACTTCCCCATTTCCAAGTTGCAGAGCAGAGGTTACTCTGGGGAGGGAAGTACTCTAGGGTTAGTTTTTGTAACCTCTGGTTTGCTCTAGAGCCCAGTTTGAATCAAGATGCTGAACAGCATCCATACATACTTGCATCAGCTAGGGTGACTTTCTTATTTCCATCCCATCAGGAGTTTTAAGTACAGTTGCTCTGCTTAAGCTCTCTTCATCAGCTTTTACTTGACCTCAAGTTTTACACAGGCCAAAGCTGTGTGCACAGAAGTCCTGCATTAGCACGCTCACAATCAGGAGATCAGGCATCTGCATATCTGCCTTAGGCATGGATGTATTCCCTGTGGAGGCAAATAGAGACACTTGGGCACACCATGTTTAAATGGAAATTTGTAATCACTTTTCACAGAGGTGCCCCTAGTCCAAAGAAGTCCATGGCCTCCCATTTAAATCTCATAGAGAACCCAGCATGTTTAACTTCACGGTATTTCTAAGCACAGCATTAAGTTCCCTGTACCATTTCTCGTGTTACCAGCATTTTCCCTGTCTGGCTGTGCTTTTTGGATACAGAGAGTGCACAACCTGCTGAGCAAAGCTGAGGATCTCAGCTTAGGTTGATCTCCTTAGCCTTATGACCTTTATAAACCGTGCTTATAAACAGGAAACTCATCTGAGACATGATCAAATTCAAAATTTAATCTAGTCAGTTATGCCTGAAATTTGACGGGAGTGTATGATTTATTCCATAGAGTCTTACTCTGTATGACATTCTCAGAGACAGATGATACATACTATTTGTCATAATCATAAATGTTACCACTGTTTTTTCATGTCAGTTCTGCAAAATGAAGGCTTATTGCTAGAATATGAATTTGTCATCAGATATTTTGTGTTTGAATCTCACCAAGTTTCCCTCTCATTTCTCATTGCAATATATTACATCTGGCTCTTTTGCTATAGGAGAGAATTAAAAAGGCTGTCTTTAAGCAGCTGAGTGCTCACTGTGCAGCTCTGCATTGAACTCTGAAGATGTTACACAATCTTTATTTTAATAAAGCCTCATAGAAGTGTATAGCTGTATAATTTTAGATATGTCACAGTATTCAGGCCTGTGCAGTAATTGTGGTCTAAAGAAGGCAGTGTGGTTTAACAATTTGAACAAGAGACTGAGTAAGAGTTCCAGGGCTCTGCAAAAGACTTGCTGTAAATCCTTGGGAGAGTTACTTGTCGTCTTTGTATCCCAGTTCATCTATCCGTAAATTGGAGCTGCTATTAATGTATTGCATGTAAACCATGAGAAGTCTGTTAGAGATCAGAACAGAACCTGGGAGGCCTTTTTCCCAGGCTTGTCATATAACCTCAGGCCAGTTGTGCTTCTTTGGGGGCTTTGCAAACTCATTGAAGTTCTGCTTGAAATTAAGAGGTCTTGTCTGTAAAAATATGGTTTACACTAAAATCCTCTGACTTAGCTGTATCTTCTGGTTTGGAGGAAGCTTGAGCCAGAGGAGTGAAGTGGACACTGAAATAAAGACTTAGAATATAAATAAATCCAAAACAGTCCTCCTAATAACAGCAATTCTTTGTCTCCTGACTTTGTGGCCTAACGTCTGAAGCTCAAGGGGATATAAATACAACACTCTGTGCAATGACTAATTACTCAAAATTCTGTGCATCAGCAGAAGTGGGACTTGTGGTTGACTCTAATATTATCAAATGCCTTTGCTATTTAATAATCTTGTAGCCGTACATTATTTAGCATGCCGTTTCCACAAAGAACAGTGATCTTATTTCGGCTATCTCTCAACAAAGTAAAAATGCAGCTGGTAGTAAATGAAGCATTTGGCAGACAATGTGTCTGATGTACGGTTCTCTAACTTGCTAAGAAGAGAAAAATGTTGTTGAGTGTTTAACCTTTTCCTGCCCAAGGATGTAGCAAGGAGTAAAGTGACCACAAAGGGCAAGATTTTATTTTTCTTCTTTTTCTTCTTTCTTTTTCTTTTTTCCTTTTTCATTTTTTCTTTTATTTTTATTTTTCCTTTTCATATTTTTTCCTTTTCCTTTTTCTTTCTTTTTCTTTCTCTTTTTTCTTTTTCTTTTTTTCTTTTTCACTTTTTCTTTTTTTTTTCTTTTTCTTTTCCTTTTTCTTTTTCATTCTTTTTCCTTTTTTATTTTTCTTTTTCTTTTTTTCTTCCTCTTTTTCTATTTTTATTTTTATTGTTTTCTTTTTTCTCCTTCCTTTTTTTTTTTTTTCTCTTGCATCTTTTCTCCTTTCTTCTCTTTTTTCTTTTCTTATCTCCCCTTTCTTCTTCAAGGAA
>JANRGW010035088.1:19652-33609 GCA_024733675.1 Psilopsiagon aymara
CCTTTTCCTGCCCAAGGATGTAGCAAGGAGTAAAGTGACCACAAAGGGCAAGATTTTATTTTAATTCTTTTTCTTCTTTCTTTTTCTTTTTTCCTTTTTCATTTTTTCTTTTATTTTTATTTTTCCTTTTCATATTTTTTTCCTTTTTCTTTCTTTTTCTTTCTTTTTTCTTTTTCTTTTTTCTTTTTCACTTTTTCTTTTTTTTCTTTTTCTTTTTCATTCTTTTTCCTTTTTTATTTTTATTTTTCTTTTTTTCTTCCTCTTTTTCTATTTTTATTTTTATTGTTTTCGTTTTTCTCCTTCCTTTTTTTTTTTTCTCTTGCATCTTTTCTCCTTTCTTCTCTTTTTTCTTTTCTTATCTCCCCTTTCTTCTTCAAGGAAAGAGAAAAAGTTACTATCGGGCAAACAGCTTATCTATCAGTGGGGTTTATTCACACACCAACACAGAGTAATTATGCCCAGAGCTCCCATTAACATCCCACAAACCGACAGCATAATAGCTTCCTTTCTTTAACACACAACCAAAATAGGTTAATAAATAAGTTTAGTTCCAGTCATAGCCCACTTTCTGACTTAGACTTCTGCATTCCCTCTTTTACAAATATGGAATCCATTGAATTTTGGAACAGAAAAACCACGAGGAATAAGTTAATGTTCCAGACACTCCAATCAGCAATCTGCACTGTAAATCTATTTAAAGCTGCATCTATTATGTTCTGAAGTTCAGCTGAACTGTGAAAGGGCACATGACTGAAATCACTGCATTTGAGTTGACTCACAGTTAAGTGTAGATGGGAATTGTTTGGCTCATCACAAGTTTCTGCTTCTGATTCAGGCCTTCTAAAGACACTTCAGTTTTTGAAGGATTGGCCAGTGGCCGAAGTGTATTCAGGTATCCAGCCAGTGATGTGAGGGATTGCATGAGATGTATTCCTCTGCATTGGCAGCCACCTGAGAAATGGTGGAGCAAGCCTTCTTTCCTCCTTGAGAGCAGAAAGCTGTACTATCCCCATTTCACAGAGAGGAGAAAAGGAACAAAAAAATATTAGCCATTAGGTGCTCTGAAACACCAGCTAAAAATACCCTCCTCCAAGTTACATGGTGAGCTGGGGTCATGTAGCCAAAAAATGACCCATGCTACTCTCTTTACTTCTAGACCGCATTGTCATGGAAGGAAACACTGTTTATCTGCCTAGTAACTGTCTATTTTAATCTGTAAGGACAAACAATGTAAACAAAATGAGCAAACAGAAGCAGGCTTGCACAGAACAATTTGCAGCCTTGTTTTCCAGTGGAAGATTCCACAGACCACCCAGGCTTTGCTCTAGTCCTTTCCTCAACCACGGAGCGTCTAATTAAATCCCTTTCCATTCCTGACTCTTAAGTGGAAGAGAGCCTACAGTCCTGTACAGTTTCTTTCCAGATGGAAATGCATAATTTAACAGATAGAGCTGACAGGGAAAAGTGGGCCCAAAGCAGTATTAGCATTTGCCACAAATTGGATTAAACTACAAGGGGGTACTTAATGAACATGTAGAATAAAAAGAAAAACCAATACTTGGATTTTTTTTTTTTAAAGCCCCTTCTAAGATTGCAGAGTGCCAGGCAACAAAAACTTCATCGTAAATCTGAATTTCTGTCCCAGTTACTTTAGTGATACCAAGAATTGTCTGGTTTGGCTACACACCATATCAGTTCACGACGTTTTGTCCCATTGTGTCCTACGTCTTTGTTCCGTATACATGCTTACATAAGTTGCTAAGCACTTTACATTATTTACTACTGTACTCACAACACTCACAATACAAAGTAAAGTACTATTCTTACCACTGCTTCGCAGATGAGGAACTAAAGCACATAGGGCTGGCTTGCCAGTGGCAAGTGAACCTGCTTCCCTTGATAAAACCATAACTTCTTCTCCGTGCTTCTCTCAAAAGAGAGTTAGGACTGGAGGAAAAATTTTGTCATGTTATCATCTCTCTCATTTTTAGAACCAGGCATCATCGTAGATGTCCATGTAAATGAAAAACTGAATAGTAATGCAGAGTTACTTTCCACTGAATACTTCTTGAAGAGGCTGTAAGGGATTTGTGGAGATATACAAGGACACATGCTTTGGCTCCACTATTGTCATAATGAGAAATATTCTGGTTTGGAAGTTAACCCATTTGATTGGCCAGGACAGAAAAAAATAGGGACGCTGGGAGCATCTATGCATCAACTGAATTGTATTGTGTGGGGCCAGAACAAGTGAAGAATAGCATCCAACATCTGAACCTGAAATTATATTCTGATAAAGTCTAGGGAACCTAAGTTCAGAAAGATCTTGAAGCTCTCTTTGTGCCCTCTCACTTCTGGGATGCTTTAGTAAATGAAACAATGGTATAATTTATACAGGTTGAGAGCAGGGTAGGAAACGCTCTTTTATTGCTTCTCTTAGGCTAACTATGGTTTGCAACATAAATCCAAATCATTGCAGTGGAACATGCTGCATCCCTTTTCTTGATTTGCTCTTCTCCCCTTGTCTTTGCGATGATGCTAGCACAGGGTCTCCTCCAAGGAGATGTTCAGTCCTGGTATGTGGTTTACCCTGTGCTCAGAGCAGATATTGGGCCTTCAAAGCATGCATACAAGACGGTGTCTGTTGTAATGGTGTATAGCACTTGGGGATATCTGAGCTGCACAAAGGATGGAGAGGAAGGAAGACCAACTGTGTGCAGCCATCCTTTCTAATTAAATTCCTGCAGTTAAAAATAGCTAGTGGAAGCTGGCGCTTCTGGCACATCCAGAGCGTCACCTTCCCAAGCATCTTTTTCTGGCCTGAGCCGTAGGAAGCTGCAAATGTGATCTGCTGTGTAATAGTGCAGCGTATTCTTGGCCAAACAGCTCATTATTTTTTATCTCTTGTGTTTATGGTTAGCTTACACATATCCTATGCCTCCTTTTCTTCTTTAAAGCTAGTTTCTGCAGAACCAGGTGTCATCCTGGCTATTGTGGAATGTAACCTACTCTTCTCAATTTGTTCATGAGCTCTGGCTATAGTGAGAGAGAAGGCAAGCCTGACTCCAGAGCCCCTCGTCTGCTTAGTTACCCAATTGCAGTAATGTTGATAATGAACTAAGGCCTGATTTCCCCCAACAGAGGTTACATTGCCTATTCTGGTCACTACAGAAACCAGAAAGTTTTGTGTTGGATCAGTGATATTGCATAATTAGGTTTTCAAAAGAACAAGAACAGAGAAATGAGAATAGTGGGGAAATCAGGCTTCTTGCTTTTGCAAATCCTAACCACAGAAAATGACAGAGGTTTTATTTCTTCTAAAGAGTAAAGGACTTAAATCCTTAGTACCTGTCCCAAGGACAGAATATATTTTACAGCTCAAGCTAGACAAACAGAAGCTAAAGCCATTAGTTTTGGTGATTGATGACAGTAACATATAGAAATGTCTTTAATAGAAGTTTGCAGTTGAGTGTAATGATTTTTGTCACTTTTCTCAGGGTTTTATGTCTGTGTGTGTAAAGGTAGACATAAATGTATAAACCCACATCTTCTAGAACAACTCCACTGTAGAAAACCAAATTCCAAATTCTGGCAACAATATTTATAGCAATGGTATGAGTAGTATTGGTTTTATTCATTTCAAAGCAGAAATAGACACAGAAATTCTTCACTATGAGAGTGGTGAGGCACTGGTGCAGGTTGCCCAGAGAAGCTGTAGCTGCCGCATCCCTGGCAGTGTTCAAGTCCAGCTCGGACTGAGCAACCTGGTCTAGTTGAAGGTGTCCCTGCCAATGGAGGGCGAGTTGGAACTAGATGAGCTTTAAGGTCCCTTCCAACCCTGCCCATTCTGTGATTCTATGAAATACAGGGAAAGGGTAAAGAAAAACTTGTGCCTCATAGCTGCTGTCTGTGATTTTGTTACTGAAATCATTAAGTATGCAGTATGTTCATCGTAAAGGTCCATTTTACAGGGAATCCCACAGAGAATGCCATTTGGTGTTTGCAGTGTCTTGGTGCTCACCTACTGCGGAAGACCATGAGCAAGGTGTGGGCACTCTTCTGCACGTCTGCCCCACAGATTAAGGACAGCAGAATGGGTGGGTAACAGAGAACAATAGTCTAGAGCAGAGCAGCAGTTCTGACTTGTAGGTCACATCTGGCTGAATCTAGAGAGAGGAGGTATAGCTCAAGTACTCATCGAAAAGTTGAGACAAACTCAGTAGGAAAAAGAACGCAGGGTGCTGGCAAGAGGACAATGCTAGAGTGAGCTCAGACAAAAAAAAACAACTCCTGAAGTTTGGTGGTTTCTTTTTCCCCTCCAGGATATGTAGTTCTGAGGTAGGCAGGAGCAGTGGCCAGCCAACAAAGCCTAGTTACTTTTGAAAGAGGCACTCGAGCATATGGAGCTTTCGTGCAAAAAAAGAATGTTTTTTTGATCAATTCCAGGCGAGGTGGCAGTTGTGTCATTCTGAGTGCATCTCATCAGATTAGATGGGATCACTGAGAGTCTTTTGGCATTTTCAGTCTGAGAGAAATAAAACCCCATGTGTGGTTAGTGAAATTGCCCAGCAAAGAGGTTTTCCCCTTCTGACTTGGCTGTTTGATTATGGGGTCCTGAAGCCCTGATGTGATCCTGCGTGACACAGTTATGACAATTTGGCCAGTTCTCTCCTGGTTGGGGAGCTCATTGGTTCATTGTTTGGAAGGGAAACGTACTGCCAGTATTTGCAGGGTACTATCAGAGTAACATGGTGTATTCTGGGCAGGGCGTCAGCTGTAGTTTCATATGTTCATTACATGTGATTTGTGAATTAACACATAAGCATGAGCTTTGTTAGGAAGAGATTACAAGTTGGCATGAGCATGACATGAATAATGAAGGGAATGGAGCACTTCTCAAGGAAGTGAGGTAAGTGAAGCTTTTGATTAGGGTAAGAGACTAGCTGTGTGTTGTTGAGGCTTGATAAACCAGTTTGCGAAGTACAAATCAGCCTTCTGAGGAGCTGATATATTTAGTACCAAACTTGAACCACGACTGATTCTGTGCAAGCTCATGCTTTGTGAAAGGTAGGTAGAGCTCCTGTAGCATGTTTAGCTGAAATCTTATTTCTGTTAGTGGCGATATCTACATGCTCCCCTGCTGTTGACCCACCTTGGTGCATAAGCTGTTCTTTGCAAGAGTGCCACTGGAGAGTCTTGTATTGAGCTGAAGTGTGATGAGAGTTCTCCAGTACTGTGTTTTGTGTGTCATAAGTTTTCTATATCCACTCCAGCAAAAAAATAAGTGCGGAGGGTTTCCTCTGCTGATTTTGAGTTTCTCTGTGAGGTATGAACTCTCAGATCAAATGAAAGGAGGTCACAGAACACAGTTTAGACGTGAAATTGGGGAAGACTCACGCACCAAGGCAAAAGCTCACTGAAGTTTAAACTGCAAATTTTCTCAGAAGTGTATTCTAAATTGAAATATTCCTTGCCAAAATATCTTATCATTCTGGTAGGAAAGGAATCAGAGCATGAGCAGCATGGATCCATTGTTTTCCAAACAGCAAGTAGAGTTCCTGGTTCAGTGCTCTTACTCCATTGTGTAAGAAAGACATAAATTTGTCACCTCTCATTAAGGCTGTCTGGAGTTGAAAGGAGTTTATATGAGCATCATCACACTGAATTGTTTCGATGATTCAGAAAACAGAGTGTTCCCTGTGGGTGAATACTTTGTTGGCTTTCTGGGGTTAGTCTGTAACACGCAATAACTTTCTTCCCTGGTGCTGAGTGGCATATTGGAATATTATTACCTGGCAGAGTGAAGCTCTCCCATGCTCCCTCCCAGATTTCCTCACTGTGCACTAAGAGAAAGCCATCACCTCGCAGACACCTTGCAGTACTATTCTTGTAAGCAGTGAGGTGGGGGCTCCTCTGTTCTGAACCCACCTGAGAATCCAGCAGAAATGTGGCACTTCGTTCCCAAGCTGTGCCTCATTTTTGAAGGATGGTTAGCCCATGGGGACCGTGTTGAAGTCCTTGCAAGATCAGGAGCTCTGGATTCAGCCCACAGATGCCTCAAAGCGAGTGTTCTTAACATCCTTGGTCTTAAGTTGGGTTCATTTCCTGTCCTCTGAAATGAGAGCGCTATTACCTGCCTTCAAAACAGATGCTGTACAGGGGTCTTGGGATGTAAAGCAGGACTGTGTGTTGTTGCCAGATCTCTAGATACTTTCAGCTGTGCTTTTCAGATGACATACGAATTAAAAATCGCAGAATTGTGAATGCTGTATGTTTTATTTCCAACATTCACCACAAACCAGATAACTCTATAGGGGAATTCATGCATCTGTAATGCTTGTCACTGATCATTTTAGAAACAGTGAATAATTAATGTAGAGGGATTTTTCAGAAAGGAAAGAAAATGCATGCAGGAGGCCTTGTATCGAGATTAATCTCTCAGGAATGCAGGGGGTTAACGGTCATGCTGATTAATCACTGTTAATGAACCATCAGGAAATCTGTCAGGAAGTGGGTAAAAATTCCTGACAGCTGATGTGAAGCATTTTGCGGTGTGCTTTGGTTTTGATGTTTCCCAACTGATAGTCTGCAGTGGGTGTAGTTGAGTTACCTCTAAGTTCTCAAGACATGTGAAGGGCCAGATAGATGACATGCTGCCCTCGTTCAGCTTGAGTAAGTGAGCAAGAAATTTTTCCCCTGCATGGCTATGTAAGTATGATGATGCAACATAAATGCAAGGAAGTCAGGGATTGCTCCTTCCCACAGCTTCCCAGAACAGACCCTGGAAAACAGACAGAAAGGAAGTGTGATCGTTCCCTCAGTCCTCCAGTCCAAGCTCACAGGGTACAGGGGGAAGAGTGGAATAGGCAGCTCTCCCTGTGTGAGTGAGAGGCCAGAGTATTATGTCTTGGATACACAACTGAGTTAATGAATTGCCTGGTGTTGACCGAGGGTGAGGTTTCACAGTTGGCTTAAGCTGATCCAAGATCATGCTGCTGCTGAAAGGACTGTTTCCAACCTTTCTCTCCTTTGCACTGGACTAGCTATTGCAGTAACACAGTAGCTTGCTGATCTGCATGGCAACTAATGTTTCTTGGTCAGTGTCGGCTGGCTTAGTCTTCAGAGGGATCAGAGAACTGTTCTGCCTCACTGCTTGACCTCACTAGTGCTAGTTCTGATGTAGAGGAGGGTGTGGGAACATAAAACAAGGATAAAAACATGAGTGGGGACTGAGCCTTTCAGCCATAACATAACCATAGATTGGCTTAAGCCTATTATGAAACTGCAGTCTGAATCACTTAGTTAAAAGTGTATTGTCAACCTACAGGGAATGCAGATTAAAATGTGTTAGCTTACACCTCCTGCCGTTGTCAAACAGTGGCCAAATACAGCCATTCTGCACGTGGCTAGGAGGAAGGAGCATGTGGTGATGCAGCAGCGCAACAGTTCCCCATGACTTGGTCTGGAGCATGCAGACCACATTGCACAGTGGCAATGTGTTTTGGAGAAGACAGAGGGGAAGAAGAAAGGAGCAGACAAGCACTACTGCCATGGATTCTCTCTCTGTATTTTCCTTCAGCTTAAGGCAACATGTTCTAGCTTGTCCTTGCAGCAAGACTGCAGAAACACTCATTTATGAGAGCACGGATTAAGCGTAGTATTGCAGTTGTGGATGCAGACCCCAAAGGTCTGGAGCACAGTCTGCAGAGTGCTTCTCTGAGTATTTCTGCTTTATCTTCAACCCAGGTAGCTTTGCAGTGCTCTCTAGTCTGCACCAAAACCCTAACTTAGACCTTAAAAGGTGAGCCCTGCTTATTTTTTCCAAGTTTATTTGGGTTTTATTGCAAAATTTGGTAGTTCCATGTTAAGCACTTTTCATCATTTTGTTCTGGCTCAAAATCCCATGCATAGATATAGGAATAACGGTGCTAGTGGGAAATCTCCTTGTAATTTTCAACTATTTTATGTTTTAGAAGTTTGTGACCTCTAAAGCTCTGCTCTTGTGAGCACAGCCGTGCAGAGCCCCACCAGCACCTGCAGACACCAAGATTAGTGCAGGAGGAGGGAAGGAGCTGCTCCAGGCTCCAGAGCAGAGATTCCCCCACAGCCTGCGGTGCAGCCCATGGTGAGGCAGGCTGTGCCCCTGCAGCCCCTGGAGGTGCATGGTGGAGCAGATCTCCACCTGCAGCCCATGGAGGTCCCAATGCCGGAGCATGGGATGGCTGAAGGAGGCTGTGACCCTGTGGGAAGCCCATACTGGAGCAGGCTCCTAGCAGGACTGTGGCTTGTGCAGACAGGAGCCCATGCTGGAGCAGGGGAAGAGAGTGAGGGATCCTCCCTTGGGGAGGAAGGAGCAGCAGAGGCAATGTGTGATGAACTGACCACAACCCCATTCCCTGTGTCTCCACTTGGGGGGAGGATGTAGTGAAAGCGGGAGTAAAGTTAAAGCTGGGAAGAAGGAAGGGGTGGGGGGAAGTTGTTTCGAAGATTTGGCTTGATTTCTCACTACCCTCCTCTGATTTGAAAGGTAATTAATTAAACTCATTTCCCAAGTCAAATCTATGTTGCCCATGATGGTAATTGGTGAGTGATCTCTCCCTGTGCTTATTTTGACCCATGAGCCTTTCATTGCATTTTCTCTCCCAGCTGAGGAGTGATAGAGCAGCTTTGGTGGGCACCTGGCCTCCAGCCAGGGTGAGCCCACCACACAGTTACCAAGGGGCATTTTACTCCCTGAGTGTTTCAGATGAAATTATCTCTTAGCTGAGACATAGACCCTCTTGGCACAAGGGTGTCCGAGTATGTCCTGAGGGCTGGAAATGTTTCACCAGTTCCATTAGTAACCTTTCATCAAAGCACAACCCAGGGATTGTTGTAGGGAGATGTAGGCTTTCCTTGCTTACAAGGAATGGATAGTGAGCATCTTCACTGGCAGCTATTTTTGTGTTACATGGGGCTAATTTGTAGTTCGGGTACAGAGTAGGCAAGAGAACAGCAAGGAATGTTGAGCAGATGTGACACAAAGCGATAACATCCTTAGCAAAATCCAGTATCACATGGCTGTAGAGCGCTATAAATACAACAGGAATTCTCCAAGGCCCAATTCCTTCAGAAAGTTGGACATCTCTGTCTTGCCATGCATTTAGACTACACTTAATCAGTGTAATCCTCAGGCTTCGTTCATTTGTGCACTGCTATAAGAGCTCCTATGAGACTAGAAGCATCATTGCAAGCAGTATCATTGATTCTACATTATAACGCAGTTTTTGACAGCTTTTGGATTGATGTTTTGATTTATTCACTAGACAAAGCATTTATCATTACAGGCATGCCTAACGTTTCCTCTTGTACTGCTACCCAACACATCATTCCTTGGGAACATGCTCTTACAATGTATTTAACGGAGCAAATTCATGTAATACACAGAGTGCACACAGGGAATGGCTTTAAACTGAAAGAAGGTAGATTTGTAATAGGTATTAGGAAGAAGTTCTTTACTGTGAGGGTGCTGAGGCCCTGGCACAGGGTGCCCAGAGAAGCTGTGGCTGCCCCATCCCTGGCAGTGTTCAAGGCCAGGTTGGACACAGGGGCTTGGAGCAACCTGATATAGTTGAAGGTGTTCCTACCCGTGGCAGGAGGGTTGGAACTGTGTGAGCTTTAAGGTCCCTTCAACCCAAACCATTCTGTGATTCTATGACTGTGGCTTCTTGAAAAATCAGCTGAGGAGCGTTTTCTGTGGTTCAGCAATAACAAGACGAGCCAGAGCCCCATCCTGTTCTTAGGTGGTTGCCATCACTCTTGCCCAAGAGGGCAAGCAGGGAGGGCAAAGCCCGAGCAAGAGGCTGCCCTGGAACAAAGCAGCTGCAATGCTGTGAACTGTGCTTTTGGCCTCGTGGCCTCCAATTTTTCTGGTGAGCAAGATATCTTATTGTAGAAATGAAATGCATCCTATTATTCTGCGCATGATTGATTGAAAAACGCTTTCGTTGCTGGAAAGCCTGTTGAACAATATAGTTTCCACTTACAAAGCACTTTCCTTAAAAAGCTTCTCAGGGCAGCATCGTATAAAAATAGCTCTACTAAAGTTGTGAACCAGCTTCTGACAAATCAGGACTAACAAAAGCTAAGGTATAAATAGAAGTGTTTTCGTGGGTTTTCTCTTCTCTAGAGGCACAGAATCTCAATCAGTGCGGGATTGTCACAAACAAAAGTGCCCTTTTCCAGACAAACAGGAAAACAAGGACCTTCCAGACTAGTGGCACAGAGCATAAATAGGTTTTCAAAACCATAAATCTTAGTCAAAACCGTAACATTTGCATTTTAGAGCCACACCATATCAGGCCTCGTTCTTTTTGATCTAGTTTGCTATTTAATTTCACACAAGCGAGCAGTAGGGAAAGGTTAAACAAGTTAAATTTTTATACTTTGGGAAGGAATTGTCTCCAGGCACTCGAGGGGATGAAGATTATCTCAAAATCTGCACTGGATTTAGAATTCCTGGAAGACAAATGCTGAAGAATGTAAAATATTACATATCCTGTGTTTATATTTTGTCAGTGGGCAGAATAAATGCACCTTACTGGTCATTTTCATAACTCATTATTTTTGCAAAGGAGTTGTTTGCTGTTGTGGGGTGGGTTTTTTTTTTTTGCTTACAGAAGACTTTGAAACAGCTAAATGTAAACCCAGTATTTGCTAATCCAGAGTTTGGATGATCTTGATTTTACTCTGGGCCGGTTCCTCCTTCTGCTCTGCACTGACCCTTTCTGAATCTACCAAACCCAATGTAGCTTAATCCACAGTACCAAAGAGGGAAGATCTGTTTCTGTAAGCTGAAAATAGTTCTTACTGCAGTTAACCTTGCAACTGGATCGGTTCTGCTGCTTTTTAAGGCATGTTTGGCCAGTCATGTCTACGCAGACCAGAAGTGAGGTTGAACAGGGCATCTGCAGCATCACCCTGGTGCATGCCACTGTTTGCACTTTACTGAAAACACCCCGCATACAAAACACTTACTGACCAGCAACTGAACATATGATACTCTTGAGGTCTGCAGTAGCTGAGCTTTAGAGATGCTGTCTCCTTCAGTTTATGTATGGGAAGTAAGGATTTAAGCAAAAATGTATGGGTATCAAATCCTTCTATATATTCTCCCAATCATTCCATAATCCTTTCTCTTGCAAAAAGAAATCTAGGGCACCTTTTTCCATTCTGCATGGAGATTTGCTGTTCACCCCTTTTCCACCTTTTTAGTCCCCTAATGTTGTCCAGCCTCTCCAAAAGGGAGAGCTACAGCTGCCTCACAAAGCCAGCGCATCACCTGCAAGTAGAGAGTCATAGTAACATTGCAAGGAGAATCACTTAAGTTCTATCTTGCGTGATCCACACTAAGACCTAGAAGATGTGTGTGGTTAGTCTTCTCTTGCTCCAGTAGCAAACAGTGCAGCAAATACTTGGTGCAGTATTTAGTTACCTCCATTTAAAAAGATGAGAAAGCCAGTATTCTGCTCTAGGCTGCTTGTGAGTAATAGGTTTTGCTATTTGACACCTGATATTCTGAGTATTTCTCATGAAAATAGTATTTGGCAACTTCTATTACTCAGTGATTGTGGTATGAGAAATATCTGATGTAAAAATGAGTTCTTCCTGCTACAGCTACAGCACAACAGATCTGAAATTCTACTTGTCTGTAACAGCAGAGCCAAAACAGCTTTAATAATTAATCATGCACTGATTAGATTATAAACTCGTGAGATGGGCCTGAGATTCTTGTATTATGCATTAGACAAAAGGCACTGGCAATGCTTAACTAGCAGTCACCTGCTCCTGCTCCACCTGCCTTTGTGGGAGCACTGGAAACAAGGAGAGAGACAAAGGCTCAGCAGAAGTTGATAAAAGCCTTCAATTGCCCATGGCACGTTCAGGAATACAGAACTGTTGAAACAGGTGCTGCCTGCCGGGGGTACAGCTTCCCTGTTAACTTCTGACTTGCCAGGTGCAGCTCTCCATCGTGTCCCACTGGGAATGCAATGGGAGACAGAGTCCAAACAGCAGGCTAAGTGAGAGTTAAGCAGCAAGTTTCCCAGCTGGGAACGCCAATGCAAACAGCTGCTGTGGAAGGGCTGGACAAAGAGAGCCAAGGCACGGTGTGGGTGCCTGTATCCTGCGCTTACCCTTGTAGGGTCCCCTTGCATTGCCACACTGCTCTGCCTGTCAGCTGCTTGTAGTGTTACAGATTTCTTTGGAAGTGGTGGGGTTTTAACTGGAATGATCTTACATGCAGCTCATTTACGGTAAGTAGGAGTTTAACACTGAGAACCACTAGAACTCAGAATTGGAAAACTACTTCCTAACCTTAACTTCCACTTAGAAACTTTGCTCAGCTATCTTAACTAACTTTTTCCAGGCCCTTTGCTCTTGTCCCATGACTCTTGGGGCCTATTTATTACAACTCCAGAGGCAAATCCCCTCAGGGGAGATAGTCCACATGCTGGTTGCTGAATGCAGAAGATATTACCAGTGTGTTCAGTGGAATGCTTTTCCCGATATAAAGTATGATTTAAAAGAGGGGACCTCAGAACCAGTTTTATGGTATCAAAAAGAACTGCTACTAGTCTGGCCTTAGAAATCAAGGCAGTTTTAGGGGAGGAGGAGGAAGAGACCCTGTAGAATGAAATGAGCAAATCTAGTTAAAAATGAATCATTTTGCCAGTTGTTGAGGACACTACAGAGCAGTCAACATCACAAAACAGCAGTTGTTGTTCAAAAGCACTTGGGGGACAAACAGTTGTCATTCTCTGCTGATCAGAGCAGCACTAGTGGTACCTCAGAGCAAGCCAGGGCATGGTGTCCTCCCTGTTTGCCCAGGGCCCATGCAGGTTGGGCAGAGCATGGGACAGCTCTGCTGGGAGATGTGGCCTCTCCTAGCTGGAGAGGGCCATAGCTTCCAGGAGAACCTCACTGTCCTCCACCCCTACAGCAAATCATCACAGGTGACAAAGCTTGCCCCGGGAATAAGAGTGGGTTATGCGAGAGACACAGAACAGACCTTCATGAGTGGGACCTTTTTAATGAGCAACAGCCAAGTTCTGGAGGCATCCAAATGTATCTTTCTGCAACTAGGAATTTACAGATGCCACAAGCCACGTGGCTTCTTTTTTCTTTCCCCTTTTCTCTGTCCCTTCTACCACTGACCTTTATGAAAAACAGAAGTTAAAGGAGAGAAAAATAACTTTAATGAAACATTTAGGTTGAGAAATCAAAATCAGACCCTCCAACAACAGGAAGTTTCAAAAGCAGTGTTTAGAACAGCACGTTGCTAAGCTGTAACACACTTGCTTTTCCTTTTCTGTTTTCAGCCATATTATAGCGTGTACCTTAACTCAACAGCTGGGCACGAAGATAGGACTGTGGTTTGGATAGTATGGAAGTATCGATAGTTTACCACAGCACAATGTCCTGGGCATAGAAAAGTGAATAGTACCCAACCTCAAACAATTTCCTGGCCCCTGTAACCCGTGCTGCAACTTTTTGTCTTTCCAGTAAATGTGTCTGAATTATTTCCTCTCTGAGGTTACTGAAACTTGTTACTTTATTCCAGGGAGCTGGAGACAGTTTTGTGGGAGCACTGGCCTTCTACCTGGCTTACTATCCCAAGTTGTCCATGGAGGAAATGATCAAGAATTCTAACTACATCGCATCAGTGAGCGTTCAGGCAGCAGGGACACAATCTTCATATCCTTATAGGAAGGACTTGCCCCAGACCCTCTTCTAACTGACATTGCTTAGCTCAAGGTACCAATTTTATCTTACTGCAGACATTAGTCTCCTAACCACTGGGGTTCCTCTCTGCCACCCGGAAAGACCAGGAAGGCCTTTTTGGCTTGAGGAATCCTGCTCATTGCCGCTCTAGAGAAGATGGGGGGGGGGGGGGGGGCAAAGGGTGTCTTCTGAACAC
>JANRGW010035089.1:0-33794 GCA_024733675.1 Psilopsiagon aymara
CATAGAAGGCCACCAGATTGGTCAGGCAGGATTTCCCCTTAGTGAAGCCATGCTGGCTGTCACCAAGCACCTTGTTTCTTTTCATGTGCCTTAGCATGCCTTCCAGCATAACTGTAATCCAGCAGAAAGTAGTAATTCAAATACTCATGAATACTTGTAGAGGGCATAAATGGAAAGAGCCGCATGAAACATCACGCCCTTTGCTAGTTTATTAGTGCAGTTCCCAGAGTTTTGTCAAGATTGACTTGAAATGCATTATACCAAAGCATCCAAGACAATAAGGTCTTTACTTGACTGTAGGACAGTACTTTCTAACTGTGCCTGCTCATTGCTTTGAGCAATGACTTTTTTACAGTGTTCATAACCACAGTAGTATATGAATATTCTTAGCAGTTAATCTTGGAACTTTAGGGAAAAACTCACAAACTAATCATGATAGTGAAATGGTCATTATAGTCAGAAATACCAAAATTTTCATGCAATTCTTAAGATAATGCAAAAATTCTCTTTTTATCAGCTAAATCTCTTTACAAATCATAGAAATTACAGTTCTGCTGAGTACTGTGAAAAAACTGAAATTCTGCATGCTTTGATTTACACTGCTTTGAGGAAGCTTCAGTCTTGTCAGAGGAGCTTAGTTACATGGAAATATATTTCATCTGGTGTGAATAATGCTGACTTTTGGGGTGTTATTAGAATCACAGACTAATTAGGAACCCGTGACTTATCCTGTGACCAGTTATGATCAAGAGATTATACCCCTAAAGCCTTTCATTAAGTCTATGTTTTTCTGGTGTATCTCAGCAGACACTTGCTCAGACTTCCCACTTGTATCACGTGCACAATTTTTTTGTGATCTTCTTTGTTTAGCAAAAAAGTCTTAAGAGTTGTTTGAGTCAAAGCAACCTTTGATGTAAGGCATAGGAAGTATGCTTGGCACAGATTGAATGCCCAATAAATAAGGAACTTTTCCCATGCGTATTGTAAAAGAGATAATTTTTGTAATAGCATTGCTTCTTTGAGACTCCTTCGGGATTCCAGCTAGACTCATGGCTGTCAGCAGCTCCCTATTGAAGAGTGCTCTCACCCCAGTGAAACTCATACATGCCTACCACTGAGTATGGGAGCACCAAAGACCTGGGCATGCTCTAAGGAGAGCTTTTGAGAGCCTTTGGCATGTAATACACCAACTAATTGGCGGTCACAAGTCTCCTGAAGGTATGAGCTTTAATTTGTTTGGTAGCAAACAGTAAGGAAATGGAAACCATTGCATTTTGTTGCTCGGATTTTAGCTGTAAATAATGATGCCTAAGGATTTGTTTTTTCTTGTAGCATTTTACGTATAATTGTTTACAAATTGTAATCTGCAAAATGTCAGAGAGAAAAATTTCTTGGGTATTTTAGTTTAAAAGAATGATCTTGTTTGATTGCAATTCCCCAAGTTTTCTTTTTTTTCAAAGGAGAGAAAATGCAGCTGTTTGGAAAGTAGTGTTTGGGATTAGCAATCTTGATCACCCATCAGTCTTCATGCAGACCCGACTAGTGAAGAGCATTATCCTCCATCCACGCTACAACCGAGCAGTGGTAGACTATGATATCAGCATTGTGGAACTAGATGAGGACATCAATGAGACAAGCTATGTAAGACCTGTGTGTTTGCCCAGTAAGGACCAGCTGGTTCGGCCAGATACCTACTGCTACATTACAGGCTGGGGACACATGGGCAACAAAAGTAAGTTGAATATTTCTGAGACACTTGGAAAAATATGTTAACCTTCTACTGAGTTAATCAAATATGTGATCCTATTACAAAGCTTTATCCATGTATATTATTACTGGGCCTTACTAAATACTAGGGAACTGTAACTACTCATGAAGGGATCTAGCTGTGATTAGAGCCTAGCTTTTTCAAATCAGCAGCTTGAACTTATGGTCTTCAGTCCTTACTTAGACAAGTGGATTGATTTTAAAGAACACTGAGGCGCTAGAAACTCCTATCAAGAAAGTCACTTGAATTGGTTGGTTTACTGGTTTAGGTTGTATTCAGAACTGTACTGAGAAGGTATCAGATATTCTGGAGGGGGGAGGACATTCTTAGTTCAGTGAAAGTGGAATGCACTGGAAACACTGGCATACAGACTGAATGAACATCTTTTTGAATCAAAAGGCATAATCACAAGTGCTGGTTTTGTCTCTCCAAATAGAACATTAGCGTGTTTTCATGTTCTGTGCCCACAGCAATCCATCAGTCCCATGACAAGAGCAAATGTTGTTATCACAGAATCACTGACTGGTTTGGGTTGGAAGGGACTTTAAAGCTCATCTAGTTCCAGGCCCCTTGCCATGGGCAGGGACACCTTCCACTAGACCAGGTTGCTCATTTAGACAAAATGTTTCTGCATAAATCATGTGTAAATCATCCTGGCCACAGCCCTATTAATGGTCTAGCCATTGCTTCTCCCCTCACCATTATAGTAACTACAAGGGAAGGTTTTTCTTCTGTACACTGGAGAAGGAAATTTTCTTTTCAGAATTGCTTCAGGTGGGACTTCACCTCAAGTGGCCAGGCCAGACATACGGCAAATTAAATTGCACATGTGAGGGATAGGCCATTTACTAGGAGTTCCACCTGTCTCAAAAGTAGATGGCTACAGAGCATTCAGTATTTCATGCCCTAAGTGGAACAACTTTCCTTAGAATTTGAGCTTTGTCAGCTGTTTACACCACAAAGAAGTCATTTACTGTCTCCTGAATGCGCTAAAATTGTATCAATGCCCTTTGAATTCTGATTCCCTGATGTACTAAGCTGAATTTACCCAAACATAACTCAGGTATCTCAAAGAGCCATCATAACTATTTGCCTATTTATGTGGGTATAGTTTAATGCTTTGTTCTCTTTTCCAGTGCCTTTCAAGCTTCAAGAAGGAGAGGTTCGCATCATTTCCTTAGAACAATGCCAGTCATACTTTGACATGAAAACCATCACCAGCAGGATGCTGTGTGCTGGCTACGAGTCTGGCACTGTGGACTCTTGCATGGTAGGAGAAACTAACAGCAGAAAAATTTCTTTAAGAAATCAAAGTACTGAGGTGCTTATTGGGTATAGCATACTTCAGCTACTACAGGAATGACAACTGCCTATTTAAAGATTTTAATCCAACTTTCATTACTATTGATGTAGTAGTCAGCTTCAGTTTATGATAGTGAAATGCTGCTTGATGACTCTTGAAGGTTATCTGTACTCCTTAACTATTATACTAATTTTTTATTTTAATTTATTTTATGTTATTTTTATGAGCCTTCTGCAGGTAATGTTTTGTAAAAATAGAACAGGAAATAAATACTGGTATCACTGTGTGTTGCTGGTATCACATAAAATCACAGTATCATAGAATAGTTAGGGTTGGAAAGGATCTTAAGATCATCTAGTTCCAGCTCCCCTGCCATGGGCAGGGATGCCTCACTAGACAATATTGCTCAAGACTCTGTCCAGCAGAGCAGCCATTTTTTTCAGCTGAGGTACTTACCAAAGTCAAATTGCTGTAGGAACCAAGAGAGCTTTAACCATGACTGCTGGCCACGTGTAGCCTCTGTAGACTTTATTTTTCTTTCATGCTGCAGGGTGACAGCGGAGGACCACTTGTGTGTGAGCAACCTGCAGGGCGCTGGACTTTGTTTGGTTTAACATCCTGGGGCTCTGTCTGCTTTTCCAAAGTTCTGGGACCTGGAGTTTACAGTAATGTGTCACATTTTATTGAGTGGATTGAAAGACAAATATACATCCACACCTTTCTGCTAAACTAACTCCAGATGGTAAGAATTGTGCTGACAGACAAAAGAAAAACAGGAATCAGCACTTCCAACACTGAAGATTTTTTGCAGTCCAGAAACTCATGAAACAGGGTTTCAAGCTCTATCTACTCTTGTTGTGGAGATATGGAATACACAGTGTATGTTAATGGTAAACCCTCTGCTGGTGAATATACTCTGGGGTAGAATTAATAATCCTTTTGACTTCTCTTTTAACTGTGTTGTGGTGCTATTCCAAACACAGCAAATGGCTTAAAAGAATCAGCCACTTTCTGCCTTCAGCTATTCAAACTAAGCAGTAGCACAGACTAGAAAAACCTTTTTGAATAACCTATTTTAATACTATTCAAGTAGCATATGCATTTTCACTCACTTGTCATGATGAATGAACTCTGTGCATTCAGATAGGACATTTATTCACAAAGGCCACACTGTGCATGGCCATGCCACATGCTGGAGGGGGTGGAAGAGGTTGACAAGTTTGTGCATCTATGTGCACAGACACATCAAGGTACATGTGCCAGTCTCCACAGATGTGTAGCCATGTGTTCCTGGTGTGTCTGAGCTAAAGCATTCTGTCCCTGAGCGCAGCTAATGTGTATAGGCACAACCCTGCAGCAGCCTGATGCACAGCTTCTGTTCCTAGAGCCAGCCCAGGCATCTGCAGGGCATCAGAAGGACCAGTACAACAGACCTGTAACTACCACTTGAGGCACCCAAGACCACAACTCAGCTCTTCAGACTCTTTGGACAGTTTCTATCATTTCATTTTCTGATGCTTCCAATATCTTGACATTTCCAAGAACCACTCATGTCTTGACAGCACGATACCTTTGTCAGACCTGTGCCCCACTTGTTTTTCCTTCATTTTGTAGTGTGTTCAGCATATAAAGCATGAACCATCTCCATCCCTTTAAAAACATAACAGAGTTGTCAATGCCACTGCAATGGCTTCCCCTCTCACAGTTTGAATACCTAGTACAACAGAGGAAATGCAGCTTTAAGTGCAGCAAAAGATGCAGTGTGAGCAGTACCGCAAGTACTGGGGGGAAACTGGGTATTTTTTGATAGGTCTCTTCTAGTACCTTGCATTGAAAGTTTCATTTCGCTTAGCTAGACTAAACAATTAGAAGAAAAGGGCAGAAAAATCTGAATAACAGAACACTTGGTATTGCAGCTTCTGGTCAAATTAATATTGGACATTAAGCAAAGTACATCAGCTCACAGGCTTGGCAACCAGATAGTAGAGCACTCTATGGTAGGTGAGAGGCTGTGCCTTGACCCCAGGAGAGTCTGGTTCAAAAATGTTTAAATGGAGCTTGGCACCTCTTCATGGTGCTAGTGAGGAAGCATGTCTTACCATCTGCTGCAGGTGCTGTCCTG
Source organism: Psilopsiagon aymara (assembly GCA_024733675.1). Lineage (NCBI taxonomy): Eukaryota > Metazoa > Chordata > Aves > Psittaciformes > Psittacidae > Psilopsiagon > Psilopsiagon aymara. The sequence continues at coordinate 5,194 of JANRGW010035089.1, forward strand.
CGCAGCACTCAGCTTTTGGGAAACCAGAGCAGGAGGAGTCAGGACCCAGGATTACAGAGTAAATTCCACCAGGACTAACATGTTTAAAATCTGTGTTTTCAGTGCTGCACCCAGCCTGCTGTGAATCCTGACTAAGGCAAGTAACCACTCTCTCTGCTACCTCTGGCACACCCCCATGAAAGCATGGTGGGAACTTAATACCGTGACTGCCGTATGTGGAATCATGCATTAAGAGAGCTCAGTAACAGACTTTTCAGGTACTATTAATCATGTTACAACTAATCGTTCGCTCTATCTTCTCCTTTAACATGCTTAACGTTAGACTAGACAACATTAATATTCAATAACCATGTTATGGATTATGAACCTCTTTCTAAGTGACTATTGTAGCACTGTTTCATGCTCAGAAAGAAAACCCTTCCAGGCTTTTCTAGATTTGGGTCTTTTTTATTATACATTCAGGACCTTATTTTTACTATAATATATAAATGATCTTTTTCTCCAGCTGTAAATGAGAGACAGAAACTATGACCATGTTTTTCCAATGCAAGTAGATTACAGATGAAACAGGTTATTGACAACCTTTCCTCAAGGATATGGAAGCTAGAGCTCCCGGTCCCCACAGCTTTTCTCTTGGGCAGGACCTCTGCAGCTGTAGGGCAGCACAGATCAAAGTCCCAGAGCCAGTTACTGAGAGATACCAGGAGAGGTTGCCCAGAGGCTGTTAGAGCCAGCCTGTCCATCCATCCATCTGTCTGATGTGCCTGGTGACAGGTTTCAGCAAGGTCTGCTTTCGAGAAAACAAAGAGGTGCTTCTGTGAAATGGACAGCCCAGCCCGACAGCTCTCCACCAGAAGACATGGTTAGCAGCTTCAAATTCTGTGAAGCAAAACACTGAATCCATCTCATCATTTCATGTAGACATGAGTGCTACCAAAAGATAATACGTAATTACACATTTTTATTGACTGGGTTTGGCCTACCACCAGTTTCCAAGCAGTCCCTCCCAACAAATGAAGGAGAGTCCTGCTTCCACCTATGGTCCAGCCCCCTCCTGGCAAGGGATCTCTGAAGACCCATCACAAATGGCTTTAGGAGGGAGCATTTGGGTCTTGTCCTTCCTCACAACTGTCTGACACAACATTCCATGTAAAGAAGAAATCTGTAATTTTATAAATGTATTTTTATACTGCTTTTTTTATCTGTGCACACAAAATAGGCAAACATAGCCCTCCTTCCGCTGTACCAAGTCCTTCCCAGTGAGCTGACTTGATGGCTATCATCACAACTATGCTGTTTCTCTTGTAAATAAGTGTAGCCTCACTGTAAGGTAGGCATTGTTGGATTTACTTCTACCACGCAATGTCACAGTCAAGCAGATGTGTTTTTTGGTTTTTTTTTTCTAGCTGTACTAATAAAAATTTACAGCAATTTTCCAAAAACCTTCTCTGTTGAAAGTGCATTTCAATCTCAGGAGGGAGTCTCAACACCCATATGGAGGTGTGAAGTTATAATTTTAGCAATAGTGCCTAAAAATAGTCTTTAAAAGTTATTTGCATGCCCTTATCTAGCTTTTTTAAGCAGCCCTGACAGCCCTATTGGCACTATAAGACTTGTGGAGATTCTGGCATTACCATCACTATACAACTTCTAGTTTCTTCTGCATGTATGCTTCTAATACAGAGCATTACCAATAATACTGCTGCCAACAACTACTCTGCATTGAAAAATCTAAAATAAAACTCAAACTGCAGTCAAATTTCTCTGAACACATTTTGTTCTATGGCTTTCCTCAGAAATACAATTAGTTTGAAATAACCATCTTGTTTTGACTGGGATCCAGCATTTTAAGGGCACATGCTGAAATCAAAATGCTAAGCATGCAGAAACTTAAGAGTTAAAATTTGCCTTTTCACTGCAGTCATTAGTAAGGCATCCAGGACCAGGAGCATGAGAGTAACATAACCAGAATCAGCCAGGAACAAATAATACAAAACCCATACTGAAATTCAGCTATGAGAACGTTCTTAGCACCGTCACAGAACTTCACCACTGGCCTCTAGAGAGAGCAGGGATGGGCTGGCCAGTGTCAGAGCCAGGTCCAGCAAGAGCAGCGGCTGCTTCACACTTGCTGGTCCTCAGCCCCATGCTTGGCCCTTGGGCTGAGATTAAAGACACAGCTTGGGTTAAACAAACAGCTCCGTCTACAGACCAAAGCTCACTGCACTGCAAAGACACTTGCTCTACAAAGGTGGTGGCTTCCTGCCACCCACAAATGGTGTGGCTGCTGTAAAAAAAAAAAATACAGTAAAAAATTCATTCTGTAAATCAAATATTGCAAGTCAAAAAATGAGTTAAAGCTGCCCTAGGTGTAGCTACAATGTTTGGCAGAACTGAACGTGGTTGTTTGGTTTACTTTAAGCTGACAAAAGTGTAAATGCTGTACTTTCTTTCACATCTGGAAGGCACCTGTGAGATGATCTTAAAAAGCCTGTTTTCAAAATGGAAAAGTCAGGTCATGCTGTGCCAAAGTGCAGAAGCCAGCAGGGGAGCCTGATGTCTCCAGTGCTAAAAAGAAATAAAGGAAACAACATTCAGCTGCTGAGAAGCAAAGAAAAGTGATCTGCCCGCACCCTTCATTTGGCACTTTGGATATGGTCAGTTAACACTGTGAAGCTTTCACTAAAGACTCGCCACCCTCATCTCCCTGTTAGTGAAAAACAGCAAGAGATCACAGCAGAGGTTCTGTGTTAGAGGTTTCTGCTGCTTGTCCACACAGAAACAAAACAGGGAAAAAAGAAAGACTGGGTTTTACACAACAGATAATGTCAGCACTTAGACTGCTTGTCAAAGTCCTCTAAAGGAACATAGCCTATAGCAGACAATTTTAAGCAACACACACCATCAGTGAAACAACACAACTGGAAAAATGGAATGTGCGTATGTTATCTTGGACCACTTTAAGTGGTACCACAGTACTTACAACCTCAGCACAGGCTGGACCTGAATTTTCAAGGCAACCCACAAGGTCTGGCATGTGCAACATGCAGATGGAATGATCCTTCATCCAATTCCAGAACCCATTGCAAAAGCTCTACAACACTGAGCAGTGAGCAGGGGGTTATTAGGCTTGTAGAAGCCACAGAATAGCAATCCAAATGTCCCAGAGACATCATGCAGCCAGCCCAATGTCCAACAGGTGACTGTCACATTTCTTGGGCAGGTATTTTGATGCCATGGCTTACACTCACACAGGATTTTGGAAGATGGTACTTGCAATGCTTACAGCTTTTGTGAGACACACATGCAACCTCCTGAGGCTAAATCATCAGATGCCTGCCGAATCCACTGGCAGATTCTGCTCCTGCAGCAGAGGCAGTCACAGGCCAGTGTTGTGCCCCACACTGCTTTTTACAGTATCAGGTGGAGAAGCGGAACCCTGTGCTCCCTCAGCTCACTGCAATTCCCTGAGCTCCCCCTTGACAGCTCAGAGTACCTCAGTCACAGACTTGTAAAACCATAGAATAGAATAACCTGTTTTCTATGGCCACAGGTAAAGAAAGTCCATTGATTTAAGGCACAATAAAAACATGCAGGTGAGGCAACAGAAACAGAACCAGTATTTGACTTTGAGGGCAGGAGAGCACAGGCCTGGCCCATTTCTCTGGAGTTCTTTACAACAGGAGAACATCTGCTAGGAACAATAAGGGCAAAGCTGAGCCTGTGTGGGACTGTGGATCAGAGCAGATGACTTCACTGAGCCTGTTCCTGTATGATTCTGCCCTTGTACCATCTGATCTCCCTGAACAATCTGCTGGCCATTTTGCATCTTCCTCTTGGACACTTCACAAGTCCCCAAGGCTTGCAGAGCAAGCCAAGATGCTTCACTTGGGACACCTGGAGCCCACTCCTGGCACAGTGCCCCCACAGCAATAAGGAGGCTACAGACAAACATCTGAAAATCATAACTGCAAACCAACAAGCTCCACATGATCTTAGAATCTGAATGCCTGACATCACTTCAAAGGTCCACACTAACCTTCCGCTACATGTTACAAAAAATATTTTGTCATATGTTGAACCAAATAATAAAAAATAAATATATGTCTATATATTTACAGAAATGGCTGTCATCACTGGCTCCAGTGAGCTGGTTTTCTTCTATAGGCTAAACAAAAGGGTATTTTTCTGTTCACTAACACTAGTGATGCAGTCAGCCCTAACTACACTCTAGCTTTTGAAAACAGAACCATTTTCAACTTCTGGTAGCATGTGGTGACCTTCATTTGAATGAACTTAGCATGCCTCCAGTATCTGCCCTGCGTAGCAGCTGCTGTCTCAGACCTCACAGCGTTTGTTTAAATTCTTTCCAAGATCATAAAAGATGTGGAATATGTAACGTTGATCACTGACATGGAAAGCTCATGGTTCAACTAAAAAGCAGTGCCCTTGCCCCAAACATGGTGTGTAAACACACACACAAATCTTGGCAGTTTGAAAGCAGAAAGTTTTAGAATGAAACAGAACCAAAGAATGGGCTCAATACTAAGAATTCATTAGCAGCTATAGTTAGAAGAAACTGTACTTCAACAGGTGCTAGTAGATAAAAATGGTTTCCTGAGTTCCTCCATAAATTGGCCATGTAACGTTTTGGGGAAGGAGTAATAAGGAGGCAACATGTTGATGTGGAACCCAGACTCCACATGCACTTCAGCCAGCTCTTGTGCAGTGTGCAGAACAGTGGGAACTTGTAGGGGCAGGACATCTGCAAGAGAGGAGCAACAGAGCTCAAATTTGGGATATGCAATAGATTATACTTTCTTCCTCTAAAGATACTTCAGCTGTGCATTATAAAAGCCTAGAGGAATGTAAAAACACCTGAGAGTGAAGAGAGTAATGTCATCAGGTAGAGGCTGTTATTTCTGAGAAGACCTGAAGGCAGATTGGAGCTACCCACTGCCACTGGCAGACAATTTTGTAGTGTGGGGATGAGGTAGAGTTTAGAGAAAAGTCAGGCAACCAGCATTTGAGCTGGGTGAGGCAGAAAAGAAGTCCAGTCAGTGGCAGATTTCATGACACAGCACATGGAGATAAAAGGAGGGATGCAGCAGGAGTATGAACTGTCACAGAGAACAAAAGGCTGCACTAGGATTTGGGGTTTTCTGTGGAAGAGGAAGGTGAGGGAGGTGCATGACACATACGCCTCATCTGGGCTGCCCTTCTGATGGTTAAAATCACGTCTGGCCAGCACTGAGAGGCCTGTGCAATAGCCTGGGGAACAAACTGGACCCCAGTGGTTAAAACAATTACTGTATTACAGTAATTACTATAAAATTACTATATTGCAGGAGTCTTTCATCAAACCAACCAGTAACTCTACATCCCAGCCCTTCTGGTTACATCATACATAGGTAAAGCGGTGAGTCCCAGGGAATGCTAGGATTGTAGGCTAGCAATGCAAGGGAGCAGGTTGGCCTACCTGCAAATCTGTATTCATGCAATATCCTGTCCAGAACACCATTAGGTATTGTGCAATCTTGCATGCAAGAAATAAGCAGTATGCAAAGTCTATTGAGTGAAAAAATATAAAAAGCAACTCAGCCACTTAGATCTTGAACATCTAAGTAAATTACAGAAAATCTTTATAAACAAAAAAGCTTTTAAGAAAATGTGTGCATCATCTCCTTTGGCTGAAGAAAACAAAACCACAATGTAGCATAAATCAGCAGTTATTACTTTGGGGGTTTTAAAACAGTTAGCATTCCAACTTTGTAAAATACATTGAAGCATCTTCTTCACACAAAAGAATTCAAACCTGATTTATGCTAAAGAAACAGCACTGCTGCCCCCTTCAGAATCACACACAGAGACTTTGGCACATGAGTTATTATCACCAAATGAGTCTGAATTAAGTTTCCTTTGATGAATTCAGGAACTCCATCTTCTCAGAGTTCAAGTCATTTGTGTCCCCAGGCTCACCCTGAATGTCTGGTAAGAAGGAGGTGTCCTCTACTAACCCATCTCTTGAACAGGCCTATAGTGGTGTTTTAGATGTTGGCAAAACACTGGCAATGCTTTCTTCCTCTGACACACCACCTGTGACTGAGCTGGAAGACCCAGAGGTAGCGTGGAGCTCCACTCTAGAGTTTACAACACAGTCACCTCTCCATCTCTTAATTGCTCCCCTCTGCTCCTCTGTGGTCTTGTCTGTCAAGGTGCTTGGCTCCCAAGACTGGAGATGGAAACAATGTTCCTTGGAGAACTCTCAGCAAATATCTACAAAATAAACACAGTTTCAAATAAACTGCTTAGGAGCACATTCAAAAACTTTACAGCAACACTAAAGAAAACCAAACAACATTCAAGCAACCATGAGGCTGCAGCAGCCTCTGAAACAGTTTTAGCAGGTGCTGTTTTGTGAACATAAAGTGTAACCAGCAACAGCACCAGAACACGTTTGAAAAGTGGCATTTTTATAGGCAGATACTGATCTCAGGGGCTTCCATTTTTCTGTCCTGCATGCTGTTCTCCTACAGACGTTACTGCAGCACTGTGCACTTGCAACTTCAGTGAATGGCTGGGGTCCAAGTGGAGCTTTCTGTATATAGTGTCAGGCCCAGGAGTAAAGGCACCAAATTCATGCTTCCAACATAGCACTAATAGCTCTGGGAAGAGTAAGTAAAGCATGATTCTGAAATTTTTAATTTTTGCAGGAGCCAGAGAATTCACCAGAAGCAAGAATGAACATGAAGGTGAAAGCCTTACATGCAGTAAGAGAAATACGGAATAACAATGATGTTCCAGAATTAAACTTCAGGAATATTTCATATTAGAACTGACTTAACTGGCAACTTAGGTTGGGCAAAGGTTTTAATCACAGATTATTGCACTGAATTTTCAGTCAACAGGGTGTCCAACATCTGTCTCTTTGTAGGAGAACTGCTGTTTAAACTCCAGTGAAAGCCACTAACTCCCTTCCCCAGTCCAGAAGGTGTAAAGCACCCAGTAGTGTCACAGTTCTCACCAAGTGCGGAGAGATACCCTTACAAAGGAAAAAGATGTATGTGTAAGAGCGGTGGTTCCATACTTCTACTTTAAATCACTCAAGTAGAAAAGCTTGAGTTAGTTAGCCGCAATAGATATAAATCTTCTGAGGTGTTGGCACGGGGACAGTACAAATTACTCAGTTTCACTGGTAAGTCTGAATCCTCTGGATATAATTCACCAAGAAAAACACCATCTTCTTCAAAATTGAACATCACCTGTACATTGGAAACAGTCACTAAGCTGAAGGCATTCTCCTGCCTAGGCTCTCTACACCTCTACCATAAGGTCCTAAAACAGCCTTTTTTTTATCTCTCTGTCTGGTAAGGGAGATCTATTGTGTGTGAAAGAAAAGGCTCTACAGTCACCACCTGAAGCTAAGCTGACAGTAGGGATGGAGAGGGAAAAGCATACGTGTGAAGCAAAGTTATCAGAGTTATCAGTCATGATCTCTGGTGAGTGTGGCAAAACCCTGGCTGACGTGCTTGACACAGATCAGGACATTTTCAAAGGGGACTCAAATATTTGGTGGCTACTGCAGGCACCTATAACCACAGTTCTGCAGTCTTCCTGCCAGTGGCACTGACAACACATGCAGCTTGTACTGCAGCACCTGACCCAGAAAGGGTGCTCAGACTGTGCCTAACAATATAAAATGTCGTCACGTTAGTAGGATACAGCAGTTATTCCCCCCAAGAGTTCTCTCAGTATCTCTCTGTGCAACTTGGTTTCAAATCACATTCCTTCTGTAATTATGAGAGGAACAAAACCCAGGTGTAACACAGAAAAATGAATAAATCAGCATTGGAGGCACTCTGATAATAGACTTAAGTTCATGTTCAGCCAGTAAAAGGAAGATGGCTGTGAAGCAGAGCTCCTAAACAGAATTAGACTAAGTCTCTGTCACTGGTTTTCACATATTCTGTTTGCTGTTGTCTTGCTTGGGTGTCTTCCTGCTCAGCGTGCTAGTGTCTGGGACCTCCATTCAGTGCTCCTGCCTTTCCAGGGTGGATGAGTTACTGAACTTGGATTTGTTCAGTAAGGCAAAACACTTAAACATTAGGCACAATAAAAGCACAACAGAGGACCCCTTATGAATCCAGTCAGCATCTTTCCACCCCACAAAGAAGCCTGTACATACATTCTTTGTTCTAAATATTCTTAAATATATAAACGACATAAATTTCAAACAAAAAATAGTTTCACACATACTAAGCACAGTACTTCTATGTATAGTACGTGGTCAACTTTGATCACTAATTTAACTGATTTGAATATAAATTATAAACCATATAAATTATACATTTAAGGACTGCAGTGACAGGACAAGAAGTAATCAGTTTAAACTTAAATAGGGGAGTTCAGGTTAGATATAAGGAGGAAGTTCTTTACTGTGAGGGTGGTGAAGCACTGGAACGAGCTGCCCAAAGAAGTTGTGAATGCTCCATCCCTGGCAGTGTTCAATGCCAGGCTGGCCAGAGCCTTGGCAGTATGGTCTAGAGTGAGGTGTCCCTGCCCATGGCAGAGGGGTTGGAACTAGATGATCTTAAGATCCTTTCCAACCTGAACCATTCTGTGATTCTGTAAGTCTGTGGTTAGAGATTACTGTGTTTTTTCCTCCAAACACAATCTGCAATATAATATGAATAATCTAATATAAAGCACAAAAAGATTTTTTTATTTACTGAAATTTAATTTCAGAACATGGCACTAAAGAGCTGTCCTCATATGGCTTGGTCTAGTTGTGAAATTTTCTGTATATTGGGGGTGGAGAGGAAGACCTCTAGCCAGAGGGATTTATACCATCACTGACTCAAAGAAAACTAATTTTGCTAACAACAGCAATCTGGCATTATAAAACAGAAACGCACCTTGGTAGCAGAGCAACACAAGTAGTCAGGAGGCAAACTAAGTAAAATACTGGGTCTGACATGTGCTGTTCCATAATCCAATGAGGATTTGATGATAGATTGTGAGTTTTGCAGGTTGCTCCAAAGGCCAGAGTGAAGATAAAGTAAAACAGGATGCTGCCAACTACAACTACTGTATGTATCCAAGTCTGCAATTCAGAAAAGGAAAGAAATCAGATTTAAGCTGCAAACGGAAAGACCTGTAACATGTTAGTGTGTACACATGCATACATGAACAAGCATACATTCTTCCTCCAAGGATAGCTACTTAAGGTAACAGAGGACATATCTGTTCATATAATATTCCCAATTTTATTCAAAACATTCCAGGAAGAACGGAGCCTTCTTCCTACAACATACTGGTGACCTGGCCATTTGGGTTTTTTTTATTCTACTATGCACATAGCTTTTGATACTTTTGGGAAAGACATTTTTTGTGCCATTTGCCTTAGAAGACCACCTCATCCACTGGCAGCAGAGAAAGCCTTCTCCAGCAAATGGAGGTGAGATCTTTACATTACACCATCCTTCTGTATCTTGCTTGAGACATTGATTAGTTATACATTCCAGTTTTCTGTAATTTTATACCTAAACTGCTATAACAGTTCCTATGGAACCAACACTGTCATCAGTCTGACAGCTTGCCAACATTCAAAAATGTCAAATAAAACTCATTTAAGCACTGTTTTTCTATTCTAAGTGTGGATATACTCATGCTACCCATATAGTCTCAATAAAGACATTTTATCACTGCTGCCATGCTCCCAAAAAGAACAAAGGAAAGACTGAATCCCAACTTGAAATTTCATCCATTAGAAAACAATCCTAAAATATATATTTAAAAAGACAAAGAAAAAATAACCCCCATTACTCTATATCCGAAATATTAATGGACTGTAAATGTTATTGTATTTATTTTCTTTAAAATTATGCAAGAAAGCCAAGTATTACCCTTGTGAGGGCTTTAAATTTAGCCAAGCTAAAGCAGATGCTTTAGCTTGCGCAGACTTCATAAAAAAATGGAATAACATTTCTGTAGTGTATAGGTTCTCTAGTTCTGGTACCAAAGCACACTTTTGACTTTATCCTGTCCACAAAGCAGATCATCAGTTCCAAGCATTCCGTGTCAACAGTTCACACTGACATGCAAGCTTTGGGAACTAATGAAGGCTCAGCAGATCACTGGCTGTTTTGACTATCTGCAAAACAGACACCTTCAAAACCATTGTATCCTAACAAGGCAGGATCCCTTCACTATTTACAAATAATTCTGAGGCCAAATTTCCTTAATTTTAACAATATGAGTAATTCTATTGGCTCCAATGGCAGCTGCATTAGGAACGCTTGCATGGTCACATATATGAAATGTTTGGTTTAGGTTTTGGCACTTTCATAGTTATTCTGTTTTGTATATGTAGCTTTTTCTTCTGTTAGTTTTAATGAAAGCTGTATGCACATTCTCTGTTAGGAATATACTCTTTTGGAAACAAAGTACTCACCACAGATTTGCATTCAATGAGAAGGTGAAACAGTATTATGAAGAGCGCTGCTGTGTTTATAAGGTTTCCAAAAGAAAAAATGTCTATGTCTGAGCCATAGTAAGTCTGTAAAGGAAGCCAATGGTCAGCATAATATATTCTTTACATATAGTCCTAATACTTAAAGTGGCAAGAATACTTTCGATACCACACAATCATAGAATTTTTTTGGATGGAAGAGACCTTAAGGATCACCTAGTTCCAACCCCCTTGCCACAGGCAGGGCACCTTCCACTAGACCAGGTTGCCCAAAGGCCAGGTTGTCCAACCTGGCCTTGGACACTTACAGGGATGGAGTAGCCAAAAGCTTCTCTGGGCAACCTGTGCCAGCGCCTCACCAACCTCACAGTGAAGAATTTTTTCCTAATATCTAATCTAAATCTCCCCTCCGTCAGCAGTTCAGCTCAGTTCCAATGATGATCCTGTTAGTATACATTTATATACTAAGAAGTAAAATTAAACAATTTTGTTCTCTAATTTGTCTGGGGTTTTAGTATATCAAAATGTATAAATGTGTTTCATATCAAACACTTACAAAATAAGGCACAAAAAAGCAAACAATACTCTGGTAAAAAGCATCCAGCAAGGTCATCCAGAATGTTGAAGGCAAGTAAGCCTGTAAGAAAAACAGATAAAGGCAGATAAACAAATTGAACAAATTGCTGCATCCTTAATTAGTATTCATTTGTTTCTGGGGAAAGATTATTTTCACAAGCAATTCCAGTTAGTTTCTCAATGAAGAGAAATCATCCGTTTATGGTAATAAGAACAAAGATCTCGCTCCACACGAGCAGCTAACTTTTCTTACAGCTGTTTCTGCCAGAACAGACCTATCAGAGCCTTCATCTGAGTACTAAGGCAGAGAGGATAGGGTACAGTGAATTACTCCAGCAGCTTACCATCACTGAACACCAAATCCCACTTTCTTTTGTCTCCACCCCCTTCTTTTCAGTACATGTGCTCCTGCCTCTTAATTTGTGCTGGCTGACTCCTCTGTGCAGACTGGACTCCTCTGAGATAACCTAACTCACTGGAATATGAGAAACAGATTTTCTTTTCTGCTGGAATAACACGGCTGTTTTGGTGAGCTAAATCAGCTCCTAGAAGATCTCATGGGACAATCAAGCTGGCAAAAGGAATGTAGTTTGACTATGTGGGTGAAAAAGGAACGGAAAGAAAAGAAAGGAGAAGAGGAGAAGGAACAAGCCTTCCTCACATATTGGCAGCAAACTGCTATGACAGCTCAACCGCTTATGAAACCATACAGTTGCATCTGCCCTGACTAAAATATATCCCATTTCTACAGGCCCTAGATTGAGACACATAGGTGAGCAACCCAGTCACCCAGGACTTCCTGTACAATTAGTGGAGGGGGATGTGTGTCTCCAAAAAGCAATCCAGCTCTTTCAAGAACTGAACTGCTCTCTGGAGGTGGTGTGGGGAACTTACCTTATTTGCCTGTCAGGGAAGTGCTTTAAAATACTGAACAGGAATCCAAGTTACTGTACATTTTTATAGCTTGTACAGATCTACACACTTGTGATATCAGGGTGCAATACTGTGATACTACATCTTTTAAAACATTTATTTCTTCTATACTGCACTTTATTTTCTATACTGCACTTAATAAAAGCAATTATTTCACTGCACTTCCATGCAAGAAGTGATATGATTTCCTACTTAACAACTGCAACCACAGAGCAAGGCAATGATGGACAAAAGAGAAAAGCTCTGATTAAAATTAAGCGAAAAAAATGGGGGGGAAACTTATGTAATGCAGTAATTGTGATTATGCTACCTCAAAACCTTCAGCTCAGCTCACTGTAGATATCCTGAAGACAAAAAAGAGCCAAATCTGAGGCCTTGTAACCTTTACTTAGTCAAAATTCTCCCTGATTGACAAAGCACAGATATGGCACTGGAATTGGTTGCTCAGGGAAGTTGTGAATGCTCCATCGCCGGCGGTGTTCAAGGCCAGGCTGGACATAGCCTTGGGTGATACGGTTTAGTGCGAGGTGTCCCTGCCCATGGCAGGGAGGTTGGAACTAGATGATCTTAAGGTCCTTTCCAACCCTAACTATTCTATGATTCTATGCCTCGCTGCTCTGCAGGGACGCAGATTTGTACCAAAAGACAATGCTGTTTAGCAAAAATATCATAAACCAAGCAACATAAAATACTTAAGGATATGTAAAAAGAAATGGAAAGGTCCACAAACAGAACAAATTGTCTCCTCACTGTGTATCTTTTTCTCCCTTCTAAACCAGACCTGGACATCTGCCAGATTATGCAAATGAAACTGCATGCCATAGCTCATTTTTTTAGTAGCACTTGTTAGAATAGAATAAAACAGCATAGGACAGCATAGCATATTTCATTTGGAAGAGACCTACAACTGCCTGACCGTTTCAGGACTGACAAATTTAGAGCATGTTATTAAGGGCATTGCCCAAATTCCTCAAACTGACAGGCTTGGGACATGGACCACCTCTCTAGAAAGCCTGTTTCTGTGTTTGACCACTCTCTCTGTAAAGAAATGCTTCTTAATGTCAAGTCTGTGACTGAAAAGCTATAATCATAAAGAAAATGGTGAGTAGGTGACTCATAAATGTTCTCTTTCTCTGGATCATCATTATCTATTCTGTCTCAGCCTCAGTATGCCACTGCTTTCAATTGTTGTAATAAAAATATGATTTTAATTAAGCATTTGTTGCAGTTTAACTGCAGCTGGCAACTATGCCCCACACAGCCGCTTACTCATTCCCTCCACAGTGGATGAGGACAGAATCAGAAGAATAAAAGTGAGAAAACTTCTGGGTGAGATAAAGACAGTTTTAACAGGGAAAGCAAAGGCGACACGTGAGTGAGCAAAGCAACCCAAGGAATTCATTCACCACTTCTCATGGGTAGGCAGGTAGGTGTTCAGCCACCTCCAGGAAATCAGGGCTGCACCATGAGTAACAGTTACTTGGGAAGACAAACACCATCACTTCAAATGTGTGCGTGCGTGCGTGTGTGTGTGTGTGTCCTTTCCTTCTTCCCCCAGCTTTATATGCTGAGCATCATGCTCAGCATATGATATGGGATATCCATGTGGTCAGTGGGGGTCAGCTGCCTTGGCTATGTCCCCCCTCCCAACTTCTTGTGCGCCTCCAGCCTCAATTGTGTGACAGTTGAGACCTTTAAACGACAGTGAAAAAAACTGTATCGAGTGCCCTTATCTTTGAAAATAAGCCCAGATGCTCAGAAGAAACGCGTTTTGAGGAAGAATGTTGACAGCTGAGAGAGTGATTCAACTGAACAAGCTGGTAACAATGTTTATTTAGTACAATGCTTCCCCTGAAGTCTTAATTTCTCTTATTTGATAAGATTAGGTGTATATGGCTGAAAAGAGCCTATAAAAACTTCTGAAAACACAGCTTTTGTTTTATGTGCACAAGCCTGGATGTTTTTTCTAACAAAGTGGTTTTAAACTTCATGTTTGCCTGATGTGAACCATGCAGGAAAGACAGACAGAAATAGCTCAAATGCTGACTATTCCAATTTGCTTCAGACCAAGCATTCTTTAACCTACCAAAGATTTCTGGCTCATCATGTACAGTTGTGGGAGTTGCAGAAGTAGCTCTGCAGACACATCTTTGTCCAAGACACCATAAATGATAGGTGGCACTGATGTAAAAAGGAGATTGAAAAGAATCAAGATCCAGTAGTCTGTCATTGATGTGCCTGAAAACCCACAGAAGAACTGGTACCAGAACAGGAGGTTCACATAGGCCTGGAAAGTCAAAGATGGCAAGACAAAACATTACTCATAGACAAGGGTTTTAAAAGCCAGGAGGAAAACAGGCACATTGTTTCCACAGTACTGTGTGGAAAAATAATTATAAATGCTGCAGAGTTCATGCTAATCCTACACTTAAGGATTATATTTGACTAGCACACATTTCAAACTTGACACAGCTTTACATTTCAAACTTGAACATGACTTGTTTAAATAGTCACACTACCACTACACTGGTAACACCCATTACCCGCTGTTTAATCAGATAACTTGAGTAAGAAATTCAGTCCAAGGAATAAGGGTCTGTGGTCTCCGCAGACATAAATTGGAAAATGAATTGTTTGACACTTTTTGAAATTGTTCACAGTAAAAAAATAAAAATGAATATAAAGCCCCACTAAACCTTCAGTGGTCTCAAATACACAAAATGGGATTTCCCTGGGATGGGACTGCTACATACCACATTCTTGTAGAAGAAGTAAAGCACCATGTTGGTAAGTCTGGTATAACACCAATGACCATGGACAAGCAGCAGCTTCTTGAGGTGCCTGAACTGACCGACTGCAAAGTCACTTGCCATCACAGCCTGCAACGCACATGAAGGAAAGGATATGTCATTTTCAGGGTGTTAAAGATAAGTTTCAGATACTGCCAAATGAGCAACTTAGCTGCTGATGGAAAGCTGTATTTTATGGGCTTTTTTATATATAGTGCTTACAGTCTTACCCTCGCTCAGATCTGAGCCCCTCCATACAACATTTTTACATTAATACAAACTGCTCAGCCCAACAACATAGGCAGGAACGTGGATGTCTTTATTATTACCACACAACTGCACAGAAATCACTGATGGTTAGGCTTCTTGTTTCCTGGCAGGTCACAAGTAATAGAGAGTTTGGTGATACTCAGCAAGCTCTGTTGTTTGGAGTTTGAATCCCTGAAGCACTCATCTTCTGAGCACTGCTGGAAGAGTGTTAAGGCTTGGGTGTGAGCTTAGGCTGCAAAATCTTGCCTGTGCTCAGTAATGGGCTGTGGAGCCACTGGGCCTCCAGGGTGAACTCTGAAACAATTTAAAATGGAATCTGATGTCATCTGCAGCTGTCTTTGTATATACTACCTGCATGCCTTCTTGGCCCGATATTCCCACACCAGTGTCAGCCACCTGGATCATACTGACATCATTGGCACCATCACCTACAGAGGAAAGAAGAAAAAACTAGAAATTCTCTTACTTGGAATGCAACCTGAAGGCACCTTTGCTGGCTACCACATCACCATGGGGGTGGCAGAAAAAGACAAATATACAAGACCAGAGAGTTCAGAGAGGAACATTTTTTATGGCCAAAAGTGCAGCCTAGGGAAAACCCTACAGAAAGAGGGATAAGTAAGTGGAAGACTTGACTGAAATAAGCTATATTTTCCAATATATCAGTGGATATCAGCTGTTCATTTTGTTAGGATGTAGCTGGTATGCTGGAACAGAAAATATAGGTGGTTAAAATCTCAGCCAGTCATCTCCCCTCTCCCTTCCTGTTCTGGGGGGTTGTGATGAAGAATGACAAGAAAAAAAACCCTTATTTGCTCCTTTGCACATGTTACATAACACTGCAAGATTCCTGCTGTTCTTGTTGCTTCAGGTTACCATGAAAATGTTTACGGACTAAATTTGCTACTTCAGAATACTAACACAGTGTTACACCAGAGACAACTACGATTCAAAGGATTATCCTCTGTAAATTTTGTGACAAACATTTACAAAAACAAAAACAAAAACAAAAAAAAAAAGAGAGCAGAAATTGCCTTCTACTTTTCAGAGAAAAGAAGATAACCGACAACTGCAGAACTCACCGACAGCTAATGTCATTGCCTTTAGCTTACTTCGCACCAGTCTGACCAGGACGCTCTTCTGCAGTGGTGTGGCCCTGCAGCAGACTACAGCCCGACATTTTTCTGTGAGTTCCAAGAAAATATTCTGTAGGCTGTCATGAAGGACATGCTCCAAAGTCCTTCCATCAATAACAAGGCCTGCACTGAACCCTGGAGATTGGGTGGAGAGACTTGCAGAGACATTCCCAAGTTTCTGACTGGGTTGTTTTTCAGAAGCATTCTTCTGGATGCCTTCTAAAATTTTGCTCATCATCAAGGCACAAGCATCCTAATCAAAGACAAGAGTAAGGCAACTTACTAAAATACTGCTTGGGTTCTGGCTCCCTTTCCAATTTATGAAATACATATGGAGAAAAAGTTAGATGCTGCCCTTGTGTAGCATTTCACTTGAATACAGAAAGGCTCAGACATGAGTTGAAGAATTCTTTAAAATCTCAAAGGATGCAGTCTATTGTTAATAAAAGGGCCTGTGATTTAACTTTGCTAAGTACGTTGCATTGGATATTATAGCAGAAGGGAAAAAGCTGAAGCAAATCAGAAAACGTTCATAAGACTAGCAGAAAAAAGAATAATACTAAGGATTCTGTAAAATAAACACAGCTTTGATAGAAGACTTCTGCTCTCTACACTTCTTTTGTCTGGCATGCAAAGCCAAAAGTGCATTTCAAGTCAGATTATAGGTGAGCTGCAATGAATTACTAAAGAACTGGCCTTGTGGAATTTTTTACTTCGTCAGAATCAATATAAGATGGCCAAAAGATTCTTGGTATCAATATATGTAATGCGCACACTATATAGAAGAAAATACATACTCTTAAATCTTCTTATTTTCCTTTGAAACGCAACAGTATCGAATACTGCCTTTTTTTATTTCAAAGCTTAGTTAGAGGGAGGATGAGCACTTCTGCAAAAGGGACTCAGTTCTTACTGTTAAGTAAGACACTCATTGCCCTGTAGGAAAAAGGAACTAAAAAGTGTTAGCAAAAATCAAGCCCCAAGCTTTCATCATACACAACTGGCCTAAAAATCGTTTCTTTTTCTCTTTATTTTCCCCACAGTCACCGCCTGCCACACTACCTTTTATGGAAGATACAAACTGTTTTTCTAACGTAACAATGACCAGAGAAATAAAGAAAGACGAAAGGTCTTAGAAGAATCTGACAGTCCTTTAGAGAACTTTCACATTTCATGTCTCTGCTCTGAGATGGGACATTTCATTCTTTGGATTACCAGTTACAAGTTAGTAATTTCCCTCATAAGAGCCCTCAAATTGATAAAAATCAAGATTTGAAAAACTGCTGGTTATAAGTGTCCATAAGTGGACACAACAAACAAATAGGATTAATCTTGCCTCCCTAAACAGCAGTTTTAACTACTGTATCAAAGACTGAATTACTGGGTGGTGGGGAGAATGCAGCTTTTTCTCTGATAAAATTGTTGGCAGATTAGTTTTCTTAAATGATTTACTATGTAGTTTCATGAGACAGTTCTCTGCATATTCATGTAAGATAAGCAAGGCTGAGGGAATATTTTATACAAAACAACATGAAACTTACTACAATAGGATTTACATGACCATAATTCTTAGATTGCTAAAACGCTTTAAGTCACAGTCATCCGAAATCTCTAGTTACAGAAAACAGTAGAATCATTTAGGCTAGAAGAAAACCTTTAAGATCATGAAGTCCAACTATTAACCCAGCACTGCCAAGTCCACCACTAAACCATGTCCCTAAGCACCATATCTACATGGTTTTTAGATACCTCCAGGGACGGTGTCTCAGTCACATCCCTGGGCAGCCTTTTCCAATACTTCCAGTGAAGCAAAAACTAAACCTCCCCTGATGCAACTTGAGGCCATGTCAACTCTCTAACCCACCCACAAAAAGAAATGGAACAGTTTATTCAATTAAAATAGTTAAGCATAATTTAGGGACTGCATACAAAGAAACCAATGATACATACATATAAAGGGTTTAATATTTTACCCATAAGGCAGCAAACTGACAGTTTTCCAGTATTTTCATCTTCCAGGAAATCATGCTGTCTTCAGTGAGTTGGGAAAGCAGAGGACATTTCATTTTTCTGTACTGCCCTGTGATACAGCCTGGCTGAATTTTTCAGTGGAGAAAAAAACCAAACCAACACATAACATGAAGAAAAGTGTAATTTTTTACTCACCTTATTCTGTGATTTGAGAGTGAAGATTCTGTCATCTGGTTCCAGCAGTTTACAAGCATAGGCAATGTTGACAGCTGTCTCTCTCTTGTCACCTGTCAGCATCCATATTTTTATTCCTGCTTTCCGTAAGGCTTGTATTGTGTCTGGAACACCCTCCTGCAGGCGATCTTCAATGCCAGTGGCACCTTAATTTAGACAAAGATTAGTGCTACTGTATTCCCAAAACCAAAGTACTGCAGGAGTGACAGGACAAGATGGTCCTCTGTGTGTATTCAAATCCCAAACCAGACACCCTACTGGGATATGCTTGGGAATGTCTCCCTTGCACATCTTTCTGTCCCACAGCTCATCACATGTGAGGCTGTTGACATACACACTGGCTACAGCCTCGGGGACCTGCAATTCTTCAGAAGACCCTTTTATGCCAACTTTTCTTCTCACAATTGTTACATTCCCCAGTGGCTATGATACACAGACTCCCAGGATTCTCATGACAAATATACTCCATTATTCTCAGTTCCTCCCACCTCAGACTACCCCAAACCTTCTTTCATGTATCACCTCAATCCTTCCTATCTCAAGGCCTACTTCTCTTCCTTATCCTCAACTCTGCTCCCCAAGCTGAATTCTGTGTATCGCTAACCTTTTCCACACAAAATCCCCTCTTCTTATGTCATGTTTTTGCACACTGCTGCAAAGACCTTACATGCATCACCAGTTTTCCCTACTCTTTGCTGCAATACCTGCTGTCACAGGTCCTTTCAATTCATAGTACTAAGCTCTGTGTTTGCCTTTCCTCCTACCTGCACTGCCAGCCTTGACATACTCTTCCACAGGGAGGAAACACCTGCTCTAACACACAACTGTTAGAGGTTAAAGAAAGATTTTCAGCAAAAAAAATAGACACTTTAAGAAAGATGTCCTTTTCTCTGCTGTGCACAGCAGGCAGAACTGTGCCCCTTAAGCCAGCTTAACAAAATCTTCTGTTCTGGTAAAAATGGGGTAACACAACCTGAGCATAACCTAGAACCAACTCCGAAAAGCTGCAGTGCCAGTGACTTACTATTGTACAGGACATTTTCAACTCTTTTTCACAACACAAATGGTACTAAATTATAACCAGAAGACATGCTTTGTCTTGCGGGATTTTCAGGCTAAGAGAGTTTCTCAGAAAGAAACTTCGGACAGTTGCAGCTAGGTTCATTCTGAAAGACAAGCAATAAAAAAAATTCAAAGCAAAATTTTCCTTCCTAGCATGTTTCTAGTTCAGGCCTGTAGCCAGCAATTTGCATACAAAGCACTGTCATATGAGGATGGATAACAGCCAAAAGGTCAACCAAATTTCTCACACTACAGCAATTTCTTCTTTAAGTAGCTGCCAACAATGCACAGAGCTCATGGCCTCTGGTCACTGGGAAGACAAAAACCACCAGGTCCTTGCTCTGCACTCTACCTGTATTTTGATGCAAGTAAACAGAAGTGACAGAAAAGAAGAAGCTGGGATCTATTTGATGCAAACTGCTTCAATAGACACTGTCAGGCACTGGGGGAAGAAAGAAAAATGTTCTTTCAACTTGACTAGTCTGTATGTTTAACTGTCCCCTCCTTTTAATATGAAGGCATTTATGGCATTTGTACTGAGCAGATGTAGGACAGAATGGAGTAACACCTTTCCACACAACAGAATCTGTCTCTCTTCAGCTTCTAGCATGGGCTGCCTTTACCATCCCAGTCAGCCACTCAGATCTTTGCATTTTGTTTTCCAAATGTTATTTGCTGGGCAGTCCTGTGGAGCTATTATCCCATACTGCCTGCATGTATCCTTTTACACATCTAAACCAAATGGTTTTCATTTTGTCTTGCAATTCTGTGCAGCTGAACGACCACCAGAGGAATGGCTCCCGAAGAAGCTTTCCTGACTTCTTATCTCCATGTTATTACAGGAGGACATAGCACAAGCATACCTGCTAAGCCAGAAACGCAACAGTAATGGAGAACATGCCCAGAAGTGGGATCCCTGTGTATGTTTGCTCAGGCAAGCCTTTGGTTTGTTGCTATCATTTCTAGTGCTTACTATGATGACACTTAAAAAAATCTGATGAGCACAGAAAGGAAAACAATTTTTTTAAAAAAGTAACAATTTGTAGAACTTTACCATTTGCAAGCAACTGAACACTTGCTGTCTTCAGTGCATCTTACAACTAGTACAAAGTTATCAGGAAGATTTACGGAAATTCAGGAATGACAATAAATTCTAGGCCAGTAGAAAGCTATGTGTGACACAAATTGAGGCTGGCAAGTAAATTCCAATTGACTACCATAAGCCGTTTCCTGGGAGTTACAGCATTCTCTACCTACCAAGCAAAGTTAGTTCGGTCTCAAGCCTGATGGCAGATTCAAGCAGCAGCTCCTCCCTATTGTCAATATCGGTTTCTGCTAAAAAATGGTGATTTAACCACTCTGCATATTCTGCATCACTCATCGCCTACAGAGGGAGAGAAAACATACAGCATGCATCCGTACTGTGTTTTCAAAGGCACTTTGGTGTCCACACAGTTACTTCACTGTCTTAAATGCACTAACAGGTTCATTGATTTAGTATGATGTCCATAGCATAAGATTACTTTGCCAGGCTTTACAAACCAGGCTGCTCACTGGCACCCTGCAGGTTCCTGGAGCTGCCCGACAGATTTCCATTTAGATGGAAAGTAGGCAGGCCAACAAGGATAATATACTCTCTACTGCCCTCCAATTGCACCTTTGACACAGCCACAGAATGACTGTACAGCTGTGTACAACTTGATGATTGCACAGATACACAGCAAGTACTTTCACGTTGCGTAAGACTTTGTAAAGAAGTTTCTTACCTGTTTCAATCCCTATCAAATTTTATTTCTAAGCAGCTTTGAATTTAAAATGGAATCTCAAAACATCGCCTATGTTTTGCATCCTCAGCTTATAACACTGCAAACCATTTGTGAAACCAAATAAACTAGGTTTGACTTAATTTGTTTTCTGTTTGGAATTCCAACCAGGGCAAGTTTCACTCAGGACTCTGGAATTAAAATCAGACTATTTGACAACCCCTGTCTTAGAATTAAGATATTAAGCTGCTTGGCATCCTAACTGACAACATCTATAGCAAGCTAAGAGAATTCAGGAATTGATTTGGGTCAGCTTACAAATTCCTCCCATATAGAACATAAG
This sequence comes from Psilopsiagon aymara, assembly GCA_024733675.1. Taxonomy (NCBI): domain Eukaryota; kingdom Metazoa; phylum Chordata; class Aves; order Psittaciformes; family Psittacidae; genus Psilopsiagon; species Psilopsiagon aymara. Next base: position 26,742 of record JANRGW010035089.1, read on the forward strand.
GATAAACAAAGTGTGGCAATGGAAGCACCTGCTTAGAAACAGTGTGTGCTCCACTGGACCACTCAGATTGGTCACAGACATTCCTAAAAATATGTATTAAAAGGAGTACCTTCTTAGCAATACACAGAGTGCGTAGTCCTCTTCTGGCATAGTCATCCAAATGCTTCTGAGTTCTCTCTTTAATCTTTTGTTCCATTTCTGAATTACTAGTATCTACTATCACACAAAAAGCAAAGAAAGCAACTTAAATATGCATTCTTAGGCTAAATTAAGCAGAAAATTATGAAGGTCTACGTAAGTTTTTAAAATACTGATATATTACCAGACTTTATTTTACCTGTGAAAGTATCTTCATGTTTGCACAATGTACTGTGGCTGTATCTACAGACAGCAAGTGGCACCAGCAGTGACAGAGAACCTATCTGGCGCTGATACATCTTTGGATGCCAGTAGTATATGTCAAAAAGTTTTTCTAAAATAAGATAATTTTCTAAAATGAACAGGGTCAAAGACACCCAAACAGCTTTACTGTCACCGGTCTAGTGGGAGGGAGCTAAAAGGGCAGTCATAGGAAAGCTTTGTTAAAAATAACTGGTAATTATTACAGTTATAAAAATAACTGGCTATTCAGACAGGTATTCAATTCACCTAACTTCAGACATGTAGAAGTTAGGTTCCAAGTTTACCTTGAGAATCTAAGTAAGGAAAGGCACCTCAAGACACAAATTACCCCCCTAGTAAGATGACGAATTTCAGAGGTACCATTTCTGCCCCCTGGCTGACAGCAGCTTTTTGTCTAGACTTTAGAAGGCTAATGTTGGCTGAGTTAAAATCCACCCTTGGAACTGGAAATACTCCTCTTCCTTACTGAACATATAAACCAAACTCCCTTTTGCAGAAAGTAAGCCTTTAAAAATGAATTCCTTTATACTACTTTCCAAACCACAAAAAAATCCCTGAACACCTGGAACATCCTGTGAACTTAAGTATATTTAGGTATTTATTTCTAACAAACACAGATAATGCTTTCTCTTTACTGCCTTCAGTTAAAAATCAGTGACTGTTCACTAGTGTCTGAACAAATCAGTCAGTGCTTAAACCTGGTGCATTCTTCCAGTGGCCCACTCAAAAAATGTTTATGCCCTAAAAAAAGGGCCCATCAGGAGGCATCACACACTTTGCAGGTATTATTATTACACCTAGAAACACAGAAAGAGTAATCAAAGGAAAAAAAAAACTCAAAAAGCACTGACATCTGCTACTGATAGCTCTCTCAAACAGCTCAGAAACACTGACACAAGCAAAGACTAGAAAGTATTTCACTCTAATAAACACCTCTTGCTGCACAGCAGATGCCACCTATTCAAGCAGGTGGCCTTACTTTGCAACTGGAAGTACTTTAGACCCCCTCCAAAGGGTCTGCTTAGACATGACTAAATTATTTGAATAAAGCTGCTTCTCTCTTCTCAGTTTCCACACCAGCACACAGCACAGACATATCTAGGTGACAAGCAATAAGACCTTTCTGGGCTCCCTATAAAGAACTATTCACAGAAAATAGCTCTGCTTGGTTACTTGTCTCCTCTCATGAACCTGGCCATCTGTTCAACTGTACTGAAGAATGATAAAGGTGAGAAAATAATTAAAAGTTCTGTACATACCTTCAGATGCAGTTCTCAATAAGTCCATCATGACTGAGTCTGCACCTTTTGTATACACCACCACTTTGTTGGAGATTGGATGCCGAACCACCACTGACATCCTTTTCCGCACAGAATCAAAAGGCAGGATATGCAAAAGCTGAAACGTTAAAGATCCCAGACCTGCGAAGTCCACAGTTACTTGATCTGGAGTCCTAGACTGTAAAATACATCTATAAGCCCTAGCAGCATGAACTAAGGCAGCTTCATCTGGACTCTCAGCTTCATAACAAAGTTTAGGTAATGGAGACAATTCAATACATGACGTAGCACTGTTGTGTTCACAGCCAGCAGCTACATTCACGGTATCTAATTCATGAGGCACTTGGGGATTTTCTGGGCTGTCCATATTGTGAAGCTCAGCAGCCCTTTGAGCAGCTTCATCCAAAGCAGACGAAGCCATTTTCATTCTGAAAACAGATAGTTTGCTCACAAAACTACTGGGGCTTTCAGACGATGACTCCTTCACACTTGAAAGTGGGGAAGAACTTAGTCTCCGGACTGACAACCTCTGGAACATCTGCCGGATTTCCTCAAGTGATTTAATAGGCACCCTACCCAGCGAAGACAGTCTCATCTAGAACAAACAGGGAAAGCATTTACATTAAATTCTTTGTGTTTTACTAAATTGAAGAAGGACAGCTTACAAACTATGTATGTTTCTTAATGAATGTAGTATTTTAAAATTTACCATGAGTTTGATTGTTTGTACTGAAGATGGCCAGCCCAATTAAACATAAACCATGTGAGTACACTAAACAGCTTCTGGGAGAGCTTCATTATTCCAACCAAAAGAATTATAAAATATTTCAGATCTGAAAACTGTTTGATTCATGACTCCTCTTTATAACTGTTTCAGTAATGAAAGCATTAGTATAACATAACTTTTAAAACTTGTGGCAAATGGAAATAAACACTTTAATTCTTGTTTTGAATTAGCAAGATATTTGTGAAGAACAAAGGAATTCCACACCTCCCACAGTAACTAGCTAAAAGTACAACACCTCATATCAATACTTCTTTAACATCTGAATTTGAAACAAATGACAATTCTTTTCTCATCAATGTTACAAAACAATTGATTTACTGTTTCTCAGAATAGTAGGTCAGTTAATAGCTCAGAAACAAGGAACAAGGCATACAAGCTTGTTATTAAAATCTTGTTACTGGGTAAGAGTTAAGACTGAATTGTCATCAGGAAGCATGTTCTTCTTTGCCACTGGAAAGCACAAAACAAGAACAGACTCTGGCTTTAGTTCTACCACAACTGCGCACAATTTGTAATGTGTCTGCACCCAGCATCATGGAAAGAGAGACTAGGAACATCCTTTCACTCCCTCCTCCTAAGGAAACACTGAAAACTTCCACTACCTTGATCTCTTTCATGTCATTTCCCATGAACTCAGAAACTTCACACCACATTGCCTCTCCCAACATATCTACTAGCACCTGGCAATCATCTCCCCTGCTAGCAAGTCATCCAGAAATATGATTCTCAAAAAACCAAGAACCTCGCCTGTATTTTTTTCTGTATCACCTTTAAGGAATGACTGATTAGTAACTATGAAACACAGCTGCCTATTCCACACATGGATCTGTAGGCTGCCTGCTATGCTGCCTGTTTCTGGGAATGTCTGGAAGCACACAAAATACCAGTCTCTCATACACATAGGAGGTACTTTATACTCCACAGGATACTTTTGGGGAACATCTCCAGCATGGTTGTATGTTCACTGCCTAGAGGGACACCAAAATCAAAGTCAATGAATGGAAATAACCAGGGGATGAGTGGAAGAAAATCAAAGCTAAAGTTGGGAATTATCTTGCAGCAACACAATCAAAATTGGTAAAAGATGGGCTTATGAAAATCCCATCCTGAAACCAGCACCCCCCCCCCAAAAAAAAAAAAAAGAAAAAAGAAGGATTTGAAAAAAATATTCATGTCTTTAAAAAACTGTGAGGTTGTGTGCTCTGAAAACAAAAGGTCTCAGAAGACTTAAACACACTCCAGACCATTAAACCAGGACAGTCTAGCAAATGCACTGTACACTCAAAATGAGACCACTTTATGCCATACTGAAAAGCATTTTTATTTCAGATTATTACATATATGAAACTTGACCTTCCATACTTTTGCTGACCTCTATTTGAATAGTCAGGGAACGGGTAAGACCGTTCTCAATTTCAGTATCTTGGAGTCTTCTGAGGTTATTCTCATCTTTCAGTCAATAATAACCTATTTGTAAAGATAACCTGAGTGTTACAGTACTCTCTAAAAGAAGCTGTGCGCATATGTAGAAAAACATAACTAGAATATAGAAAAAACCCACAAATTTAATCTCAATTTTTTTTCTTGTAAAAGTTATGAACTGTCTATACGCAGAAGCAAAAATACTGAAGCCAAGTTTTTCTGCTTCTGAAAAATCCTACCAGCATTATATTACATATTAAATGATTGCACTTTGTGGGTTTACAGTAATTCCCATCTTTCTAAGAGGCCAAACGAATAGAAGAGAAAAGGGTTATTAATGTCAGTTAATGTTTTTCTCTTTCTGTGATCAATCCAAAAGGAGCTAGCTTCTTCACGAATATAGCCAAATAGCCAAAAAAAAGACATTGTTACCTTCTGACGTTGCTGACTTGGGACTGAAACTACCACAGTATTACAGATTGCCAGGGCAAGAAAGAAGTCAGTGATGTACATTGTCTCCAGAGATAACTTGCTGCTAGCTTCTGAATGGTCATAGGAATGAGAAGAAATTTGACTGAACTTCTTCAACAATTGTGTGTCTGGTACAACAGCTGTTTCCTATTGATGAAATGAACAAAACTGTCCGTTAGGTTATAAGTTTAATCTTAGTCTCTGGAGGTAGGTAAATAGTAAAGCCATAGTTCATAGACACTTCAACTAAGATTAAGTATGTTGAATGCTAATTAGACATCTTCAAGTAGAGAAGCTGAGTTTTTACCTCTACAACTTCCAATAAATATTGTTCATCCAGATACTTCCCATTAAAACCAGAAAATACTAGAAATCTCTTAAAACAAATTAAAAAATATTATTAAGATGAAGTTGGTCATTTTAGCTGGAGTAATCATGGACTCACAGCAGCAAGAACTAAAGCATACACCTTCATGATCCAGCAAACACCTGTGTAAACAGAATGCTGCCAAGCAATCATGGGAGGCTCCGGTTTTGATCAAGAGGAAAGGATTTCTTAAATGGTAAAAAGATATTCCTTCATGAGTTATTTCAGAAGTTTAGCAATAAAATCTACAGCTTTTACTTACAATAGGACTGCTAAAAGCAACGTGTCCTGAAGTGAGAACATCACCTCCTCCATCTTCCCTTCCTAATGCAGAATGACTACCAGACAACAGATTCAAAGACTTTCTGTTCAAAGGTTCATTCAAAGCTCTGCAGTCGTGTCCCTGCCATTTTGACATATGTATTGAAGAGCCACACTGATGATCAGCTGAATCTTCATCCTCTGAAACCATCTCTTGATAGGATTCCAGCCTTTTTGCTATGGAAAGGGAAACAAAATTATTGTTCCATGAGCAAGAAGAAACTTGTCTAAAACACTGCTTGGAGGTTCAGGAAACTAATTTTTAAAGTAAGAATTTCGTATATAGTTATTTATGAAAAACAAAACCCATAATAAATCACCAGGCTGACTTTCTGTTTGAGATACTGCACTTCAAGAGCCATCCTTCTGGATTCTAGAGTGAACCCATAAGAGGGAGCAGGAATGATGAGGGCTCTAGACAACACAATCTGCATGGAAACAGCCTCCAGAAGGGCTCGTTGATAGCAGCCAAATAACCTTCAAGTATATGAAGGGCAACTGCACAGAGAAAAGGAAATAGCCTGGCTTTTATGCAGGCTGCGGATAATAGTGGCCCTAGATTGTGACAGACTCAGGCTAGGTATCAGCAAAACTCTGTCAGAGAAGATGTGACATACTGGAACAGAATGCCTGAGAAAGCACTGAACTGGACTTCACTGAAGGTTCTGAAGGAATTAACACACAAATTCATAAAGAATGATAGCAACAACTCTGCCTTAGCCCAGAGAAATGGGACCAGATTACCTACTGATAAGTTTTCCAATTTATTTGAGGATGGATCAGGATTGTATGCCAGTGGTTTGGCATGTACAGCTGCTAGCAGGTACTCACTGAAACAATCGTTTGGGTACTGGACACCCACTCACACAGGTACACATTTCCTGAGTATTTAATTAAAAAGAAGGTTTAAATAATAAAACTTCATATTGATATGTCTAACACCTTTGCTCCGAAGATGTAAATGCAGTTCTGTGCCTCACAAATCTAGCTAGGAAGATCAGTGATATAAAGAACCTCTGCACCTCTGCCCATACTATAATGCGCTTGCTAAGAACATACTCAAGTGTTTGCACTGGAGTTCTAGGACAGTGTTGAACCACATGCAAAAGGTTACAATCTCAATCCAGACAGCACTGGTTCACTGCAAACTATCCAACTTTCAAGTTTTTACCTGTCACTGTGAAAACAGGATGGAATGAACATAAACTAGCAGTTCAATGTCTGCATCCACAGCACAGAAAAACTGTTCTGAGAGGCGTGCATTGCCTATATATTTCATTAAAGTGTGATTATAAGCAATGGCATCTCAGGAAAAAAAAACATTATTAACATACAGACATCTGCAACAACATTAATTCCCTGTTTTTTTTGTTATTTAAAGTGGCAGCTAGTTTAAAGGAAAGAAGTGAACAGTGGGATATTATTCTCTTTTACACGAATAGCCAGCTCTGGGGCTTAAAATTAGATGGAAGTAGGTTTATTATATCAGTCATGAGTCCTTTTCCTCCCAGCCAAAGCACAGGAGTTCAGCTATGCTCAGGAAATGGACTACCAGGTTTTCTAGCCTGTTCTCTTTATTTCCTGCTTTATTCCGTTTCTGGAACATAAATGAAAGCCTCCTGTCGCTCATCCTGCTTGTTCTGGGTTCTGCTTAAACCACGACTCCCCCAGCGCCTGATCGGGGGGCGGCTCGGCATCCCGGAGCTTCAAGTCGCAGCAGCAGCAGGCACCGAGGGAGCCCCAAGCCGCCGTCAGGACTTGCCCAGGGACCGGCAGCTCAGCGGACTCGAGGAGCTGACTCACAGGGGCGGCGCCAGGAGGAGAGGCACCCGACCTGACTGGGGAAAAAATGCCCCAGGGAGCGCGGGGAGCAGAGCGGGCTCGAGGGAGTTCGCGCTGCAGCTGGAGCGGGGAGGCGAGCGGGATGGTGAGCACTCGCCGTGCGACCCGGGCTCGGTCTGCTCTGTCCGCCCCGGCGGTGGTCAGTGCAGGCACCCAGACAG
>JANRGW010035089.1:33894-59870 GCA_024733675.1 Psilopsiagon aymara
ACAAGGAGTAATGGGTTTAAACTTAAACAGGGGAAGTTTAGATTGGATATGAGGAAGAAATTCTTTAATGTAAGGATAGTGAGGCACTGGAATGTGTTGCCCAGGGAAGTTGTGAAAGCTCCATACCTGGTGGTGTTCAAGGCCAGGTTGGACATAGTCTTGGGTGACATGGTTTAGTGTGAGGTGTCCCTGCCTATGGCAGGGGGGTTGGAACTAGATGATCCTAAGGTCCTTCCAACCCTAAGTATTCTATGATTCTATGACAATGTTATTCTGATGAGTGTAGGAAAGCAGGGAGACCAGAGCTTACACCTTCCTTTGCAGGCCATGTCCCTGATGTCAAGATGAATTTAATAACATATTTCTTTTATTAACAAGATATGTAGGAATGTCACAAACTGGCTCTCCAGAACTACCAAATACAATATCCCACATGTGCTATTGATAACCTTTACCAGAAAGCAGCAACAGTGACTTAGTTTGTAAAGGCAGGTTTGGACAACACATGCCCATTCTGCTTTCCTTCCAGGCTGCATGCTCTGCCTGACGTAACATTTGTGGACTTCTTAATAACAGCACACTGCTCTGCCGCCATGGTCCAAGTGGCGCAGGTTATATTACACGGAAGTGCCTGGGGGCACCTATTTGGAGGATTATACTGAATCAGTCATTGCTGTTGTGTACTTCCCTGATGTGCACTGCTTTACCTTGAGCAATACGGATATCAATAAAGAAATACATATAAAGATCAAGTGTCTTGTATGCAAAAGACTGTACTGTGTTGCAGTGCAACTCTTACCATATGTAGCAAGAGCCTTACAAACAGCAGCTTTATGCAACTGAACAAATGTTAAACAGAACTGAAACACAGGACCTCCAACATTTTTCAAACTGATTTCAGGGCTCACATAATTTCTAGATTATTAGAAAGAAACACATGCTTACCCTCCAGGTAAAAGACAGGGCTCTGAAAACAGATTCTACTTTTTATTTTTGTTGCTCATTCACCAAGTTCAAAACTCTAAAATATTCTTCTCACTTCGCTGTTGTCATCCTTCCCAGTACAACTACACAAAGCCAAAGAAGCACCTGGACATGCACACCTTAAGATTTTCAAAGCACGTGCAGAAATTACTGCAAAATGGTCTGTAACCATCTGCTCCTGCGCACAACAGAAGGGCTGAACTGATTCATGCTGTGGCCAGCAGGGTGTGCCTTTTGCTCGCAGTTGTGAGCAGTTCTATCCAGCAGCAAAACCACCAAAACCCCAAGGCGGAGTTTAATACACAGCTGTGCTGCGTGTGGCCGCCTGTCAGCACATCACCTTTGATCTCCTATGGAATACTTACACTGCCCACCAGCAAAATAGCAAATGTCCGCTGCCACTGTATTTATACACAGTAACAGCAATAAAAATTTTGTAGTTCTATCTAATTAATAAAATAAATAATGCAATCAAAGACTTCATGTCACTTTGACCAATTTTCGCTTTTGCCTTTTTGTATCTTGCCTGGGTTAGTAGAAAGCTTTATGTGGGCTCTCATGAAATGTATATTGAAAGATGCTACACTATTAGACAGTGAGGCAGCAACTATCCTAATACACTGGCTGCTGGCTTTTTGGCTAACAATAAACAGGTGTTTGAGATGCAAGTAAGAAATACAACAGCCATTATTTTTGATGGAAGTATTTAACACACACTTATCTGCTTGACTTGTACTTAAACATTACTGTTAAAGCTTTAACTTTTTATGTATTTTATTTGTGTTACTGTATCCTGAAGGACAACAGTATGTTAAATTGGACCCTTAAGATACACTACATAAGGGTGGTACACTGCTGTGGCAGCCAACACATATCTGAATCTTAAAATATTAGGTAAGCATTGACACTCTAGTTAACAAAAAAAACAAAGAAAAAATAGAGGGAAAGACTAGATGGGTATTTTCCGATGTTCTGGGTTCTGAATACCTCAAGGAGAGAAGCAAAACACAGGAGGCACGACTTCTTCCAAAGTGAGTAAAGAATGTTGTTTGTGGTATCAAACACATTGAAACTTAACTAGCTGCAAAGCAACATCTTACATCCAGCCTTCAAGTCTTATAACACACTTATGTATGAAGGGATCTAAATAATGGGAAAAGACACATAGCTATTAGTAGGATTAGTCTAAATTCTTATTTTCTGTGAGTGTGTAATGCCACATAAACCTCTTTAAGTCCACTGGACCCCTATAAAAACTTTCAGCTTCTCAAAAGAGAAAAATGACTCATTGTGAACACAAGCTTAGTGTCTTACCATTTTCCTCATGGCTATACTCCTGTCCTGCAATGCTGCATCTCCGAAAAACCATCTTATTTTCAGTGAGGGTTCCAGTCTTGTCAGAGAAGATATACTGAATCTGGCCAAGGTCTTCAGTAATATTCAGTGCTCGACATTGAATTGTTGAGTCTGTTTTCTCATGGTAAAAATCAATGTCATTCTGTATTAAATAAATCTGTCCCAATTTGACAATTTCAATTGAAACATAGAGAGAAATTGGGATCAAGACCTACCAAAAACAAAACATGGGGATTAAATAAAACCAAACTCTTTGGTGAGTTACAAACATGAAGTAGCTCTACTGAAGCCGAAGAGTTACATCAAGGATATGAATGAGAACAGAATATGACCAACAAGCAGACCAAAGTTACCTGCAATAAGATGATCATCGTCCAGAACACACTGAATGCTGCTAAAGCTGGAGGAATCAATTTCCCATCTGGCTCAGGGATGGTAAAAAAAGGTATTTCTGAATACCTACTTAACCAAATTCCATGGCCTTGAAAACAAGAACAAGATAAAGTCAGTCAGTTGTATGTAAACTGTATTACAACTCAGGGTCATGGTGTTAGGTGTTATACCCTGCAGTTCTCACTACGCTTTTAAAATATCATTTCATCTCTTTATTTTTAACTCAGCAGGAACCCCATTAAAATTAAGTAAGTATCAATGCACATCTGAATAAACATTTTACATGCATTTCTATCAGCAGAACACCTATACAGCATATCTCAGAACTAAAGAAATACTAACTACACTTGATAAACACTTTTTTTTTTTGCAGAAAAAATTACTCTGACAATTAATTGTATTATCCTTGCTGTCCAGATTTTAGTTAACATGTGAGCACATCATCATTAAGTGTAGTCTGAAGAAGATTTTCAGACATGTTTAAACACATCTGATTTGTCATGAAAGTCTGTTTAGGTTTACTTATGCTCACTATTTAATCAGTCCCTAGAAAACCAAGTTCTTCCAACTCAAGTCACACTAGGCCTCTCTCCACAGTGCTATACATGTATCTCATGTTACCTGAAAAATCTTAACAGAAAGTAGAAGTTTTGTAGAGCAATTAGTGAGAGAAAAGACCAATAAACCAAAGAAAAGAGACATCAATTGGAGGAACAGATTCCAGACTTATGAACAAACACCACACTCCAGATTAAACATGACAACACAAACTAAAACCTGGCAGCAACCCCAGCTGGCAGAGAATAATTTTTGGATAAAGGCAGCTTCTGAGATGCGCTGTTAAAATGAATCAGCCCCAAAATAAACACCAAGCATTAAAGGCTGTGAGACGAAAATAGGAGTTTGCTGATTCTTACTTACCTATTGCACCAGTTAAACACATCAAAATCAGGAGCAGAACACACCAAAGAATATCAGTGTTCACTTTTCTTTCCAATTTACTGCGCTTGTAATGAGGGCCACTGTTATTCAGCATGGCTTTGGTTTCATGACCTGTAACCACAACACAGGTTGAAATTTTCTAATAGCAGGTATCAGAACCACAAGTTCTTTGCATTTCTAAAGGTCTGAGAAATGAGACATTTCTATAAACCAATATCTGAACAGAGACTGGAAATATGAGTAAACTACCTGTTCCTACAGTACATGAATTCTGTCCTAAAAAAACCTGAAGCTAAACCAAAATCTGTCATATATACATATAACACTCATACTGTCTATAATATTCCCTCCTAAAGATATTATCTTATTCTTGAAATTTTTTATATTATTTATATTTTCTACAAAATTCTGCACCTGTATTACAACTATCTGGATACATGTTACTGGTTAGCTGAAAAACCCTACCCTTTAATACAGAACACTGAAGAAGACCACTAACTTCAGTTTTGGACCAGAAAAAAAAAAAAAGCGAGCCACTCATCTCCATGTCCATTTCAAAATCTGTGTTTATCACTGCAACCAACAGTTGAGGCCAAGGGCTGTTCACATAGGACAGAGCTGCCCTTCCATGAATAATCAGACATATCAGTTCTTTACATTGTTAAAATAGAAGCAAACTTAATCCAGATATTCATTCTTAATATTTCTAGCTACAGCTGCTTTTGGTTGGACTCAAGCTTTTACATTTCTAATTCCTACCTGTTCAATACTGTGTCTTAGGGCACAGAACTCTATCTTGTTTGCAAGGCAGTCTCTGAAAGCCGCTGTGGTTCACTAACCTGCATATACCACTATGCCTACAACAGCTTCTGTGTTTCTTACTGTGCATCCTCGGAGCAGTAAGTTTTCCTTGCTGAGGCCCACTCGATCCTTGTTTGAATGCTCACTGGAAAAAAAAACAAACAGTGCATTATTTCAGCTCTAGCAATTACCAGTCAGGCTTGGCAAAGCCATTAGGGAGCAGATTTCCCAGAGAAGCTGCTAATCTCTGACATGTCCAATTGGACTTTTCAAAAGAATGGGATAACATGCATGCAGATCATCTTCGAAAATCCAGGCATGCTGGCACTGTACTAAAATTTTCTTGTGTTTACAAGTGTAAGTAGGCAATAATATTGAAAAGAGCTCAAAACAAACACTGGAAGTCTGAAAGCCTAAGACTTCTACTTGTACTGTCAATATCAGAAAAAAAATTGAACAACATATAAAATCCCATTTTAAGCACACTGTGAGCATCATTACTCCTGTGGCACATTTTCAGTAAAGGTAGGCCCAACTCTTTGTCAAAATGTTTCCTCAGAGACTAAGATTTACATGTAAGATTTAGATGTATTTATTTTCCTTTTAATTTTTCTAATTTGGCAATGCCCACATGGAAGAATATTGACAAAAAAAAAAACAAAACAAGAAAAAAAGGAGTAATGGGTTTAAACTTCAACAGGGGAAGTTTTGATTGGATATAAGGAAGAAATTCTTTACTGTAGAGGGTGGTGAGGCACTGGAATGGGTTGCTCAGGGAAGTTGCGAAAGCTCCATCCCTGGTGGTGCTCAAGGCCGGGTTGGACTTGGGTGGAATGGTTTAGTGGGAGGTGTCCCTCCTCATGGCAGGGGGGTTGGAACTAGATGATCTTAAGGTCCTTTCCAACCTTAACTATTCTATGATTCTATAGTATTTTGTATTCCTACTGCCTACCGAAAATCATAAACCTATAGGAGGAAAAGACATGGATAGGCACATCGGTCAAAAGGAGCTCAATCAAGTCACTGATGGCTACACACAACAAATCAGATTAAGAGAGGAAGCCATTCCTTCCAATTCCCATTTCTGAGCAATGCAGCCAGGCCATGGTCCAGATGAAATACTGTAGATAACACATGTTATTAAGAGCAGACTTGAAACAGCTATTTCAAATATGGACTATACAGTTCGAAAATAGCCTGAACTAAGATGCTGAAAGTATTCAATTCAAAATAAAAAGCACTAGTGGCCTTGCCCAGTTCACAATCTGCTGCTCAGAAAGCCCTTCTGGAGCTCTGTCTGTTGGGCCATACTCAGAAATGTAGCGGTGTAAGCTGACTTCTATGCATATTGTCATTAATTTTTTAAGCAAATATTACAAGCTCTCTGAAAATCAGTAAGAGCACCAAAGCAAATTACAATAGAGCCACAAGTCTACTTACACAAAGCCTCGGAAGTGACCAAGGTCATTGTTAGGACTTTCACACTCTATTCTACTGGAGAATTTTTCTGGATCGATTTCAGAGACCTAAAGCCATAAACCCAAACAAACAGAGAACTCAGACAAAATGTGATGGAACTTAAAAACATTATAAATTCATATAAATTTAACTATTTAACACTTTAGCTTTGAAATTCTAAGTTGCTGGTGTCGTGGATGCTCTACTTGTTATTCAGCATAAATCAGACTTAACCAGCATGTAAGGACTTACTACTAAATATCTAGCCCTGGAAAGTATCAGTTGTGTTGCTAATATTTTGAGAACACTGGAGAGGAGAAAATGGGTGGAAGAATGAGGAAAAAGAAAAAAAAAATGCAAGAACATCTGAAATGCAGACATTTCCGATAGGTTTTTTTTCATAAGGAAAAAAAAGAGACACTGTTTTCTCTGCAACCAGAAATTCTTCCAAACAGCCGGTGCCATTGTTCTGATACCATGACCAGGATGCTGTCTGGGGTAATGCCTCTTTTCTCAGCACTTCTAGCCTTACTCAGCTTGAGTTTATAAGGACACAGCTGAAACTCAGCTGGCAGGACACTAGAGGTCTGTGAAGCTGACCATGGTTCTATATTCAGAAACCATGCAGTCCTGACAAGAAGACTCTACAATGGCTTTTTTTGTTTGTTTTTATTTGAGGACAAAAATTAAGTCTTGAGCAGTAAAGGAATTGTCACTTTTTTGGACAGTATGACTCTTACTAGCATTTTGATGCACCTTTTTCTGGAAACAGAGAAAACAATCTCTTTCTTGAGTGAGACTGAAATCAGACCTCATAGCAGGAGCTGGTATGGTATCAGGACCACCTCACAATAATGTAAGCCTGCAGAACCATTTGAATTTTGCCTTACATGATACATATATACAGTAAAATCAAGCAGTCTTTTCTGCTTTACTGTTATTAAATCAAGAAAGAAAAAAATGCATGTTCCTGTAAGGTGGTAAGAAAGAGCTTTTTTTATGTATATCACATCATGTCTTTGGCATTACCATAATTGCTAAGTAGCAAGGGAATCTTTATGCTCACAAGGTGGTACTTCTCACTTCCTCACCACTGCTGACAATTCAGAGGCAGTTCAGGTAATTTTTTCTCCAGAGGACTAAACAGTCTGTTATTACAAACAGCACAAAGGCTCCCTGCTGTCGTTGCGCATGATGTTTCAGCAGCAGGACTCAGTACCAGGTGTGCTGAGGGTTGCACTAATGCCAGGATTCTTTGTTTATTTGCTATCACCTTCTTTCTGCTAGCCTTCAGCATTTTGTCTGCTAGTTATAACACTAAGTGTTTTATGGAGGTAAAAATATGCTTGCAACATGAAAAAACAGTGAAAAAGAGAAGACAGCATGGGCTTCTCTCTCTAGGTCTTAATACAGCACAGAACGCCCTTCTAAGAAATTCCACCCATGACACGACATACACCCATAAATTATTTCTTGACTCTACCTGAATAGTTATTTTTACTGGCTAGCATTACTTGAAATAGATCTTTCTTACTCTGGGTTAAGTGAACACCAAAGATTTGCTCCAGAATAAGTCAAGCAACAAATCAGAACTGTTTTACATAGCTACTTTGTTTTCAGATGGGTATTGCTGAGCTATCAAGAATTCAGCAATCTAGAGGCTGTGTGGTTTGGGTTTTTTTGGGTTGACTATCTGTCATGTCAACTTTCTTACACCACTACAAATGCACAACTAATCACCTGCTCTGAATATCCTCTCACGACCTGCCTCTGCTTTAGATTGGTTTCCCCATCAAGGCTTGCTGTTTCAATGTAGCAGATCCCATCCAGGTCACTAGAATATAACAGCACCATGTCAGCAGGAATGATTTCATTACGTGAAAGCCGGATGAAGTCCCCAACATTGACATTCTTCCAGCATTCATCTATGTATTTCTTCTCCTTCCTGAAATACATACAGAAACAGTAATTTCTTTCACAAATGCATAAAGTGAAAGCTCAAATGCACTGTAACTAGAAAATTAATCTAACAGTTTATGCTTCAAAGTCATTAAAAAAATACCCTCTGTTGAGGTAGTCTATTAGCTCAACATGAATATAAATTACAAAGAATCAGCTCCGTGGTCCAAGTCCTTTTTTTCTGGAAATCACACTCCAGATACCCTCCCAGAATTATTTTAGCTCTATTTAAAATTCAGCCCACTTGTTTCTATGTTTTCATTATTCCAAGAGAGCAAACAGTGTTTTCAGGATTTCTGTCTGGGTCACCACTTATTCTTGCAATTAAGCAACTAAAAGCAGCAAATCTTTTTCCCTTTTGATAATGCCTTTCAAAAATGTCTGTCTCCCAAGATGGTGAATGTCTACCAGTAAGCCAAGAATATCCAGCAATCACTTAACTGATGTTTTGAATATAAACACTTGTTATTTACAGGCTTTAAAAATATCTTTACTATTAATTTTGAATGTAAGGTACCAAGACTCTATAATACTCAAGAAGTCATTGAAAGCTCAGGCCTGCCAAGTGAGCTGAAATTCTTTATTAATTAGAAATATCCAGGCATGATGTACATAAGTTTGAACTGTTTTCAATTTTCCATTTATAGCTGCTGTACGGTCCTCAGCTGAGATGAAGAATCTTCCTTTTCTATAATCACAGCAGTTTACTGCAAACACAACCAGGTTTAGAGCTGTGAATAGGATTCAAGGCAACAAGCAACAAGGAATGTTTGATGAGCTAGCTGGAGACACACAGTAGTAGACTACTGCAGCATGGGTGATGAAACACACTTACAGTTGCTGTTACCAACACTACACAGGTCAGGATGCAGTATGTGTTTGTACCAGCTATTACAGCCAGCAGTGACTGCCTGGCTTTTCTGCCTTGTGCAGTCTAACCCTAAAGCCACGTTCTGACACTCCTTATGTCGCAGTTACTCAGATTGGGATATAGTCTGGGCTGTGCTAGGGCTGTCTTGCATGTTGTGTTTCCTTCCCTGGATCTCATTCTAAGCTGTATGAGAAGCACACTCCCACTGGAGAGTTGGGAAGTGCACCTACCTTCTACAGTGTAGACATGAGCTAAGATGCTCCGCAACATGGCTGTTGTGTATTGACAGGCACACACCTACTAGCTTTAATCAAAGTGCTGCAGATAAATACCGAAACAGATGCTTCTAATGAACAAAACAAAACAAAAAACAAACAAAACAAACCAATCAGAAAAATATTCCCTGTATCAAGCTTTGCAGCCGTATCTTTCAGACCTGCATTATCTGACAGCACCCGTTTGGAAATGCTTGCCTACAAACAGAAGGCACAAAGCCTGCACAATTAATCAGTGTACTGATGACAGTTTCTCCCGCAAAGATAAGGTGGAGGTGGTTATGTTACTTAACAGTTAAGTGCAAACAAATCAAAACCAGGAAGCAACAGAAGCTGACATAAAATGAAAGTGATAAAAGGCACATCTGTTTTCTGCTTAAGATGCATATTCACTAGTTTCCAACACAGAAAATGGCACAATGGATGCATGTAAAACTTAAAGCTACAGCCACACCTATCATAAGATGGATGGCCTAAAAAAACCCCCAAAAACACTTTAGGATTTAACTTAGTTAAGTTTTCATACCAGTACATGGCATATACAAGTGTTTTCTCTTGAAAATAAAGAAATAGATTGAGGGGGTAAAGCAATCAAACAAACAAAAGCCAACAAAAAGACTTGAAGGAAAAATTTCTAAAGTAAATTAACAAAACACAACTAATAATAGAGGTAAACACGAAAAAGAAAATAAGATTTGCTGAAACTGGATGCCACTCTCAGATACTGAAGATACGACTTAAGCTTTGATAGTTGCAAAGGTGCTGATACAGTAAACGCACTTGGAAGACAGCGAGCTAAAAACTAGTGATTTTTAAGAAATACCCCTCAGATACTGAAAACTACATCAGCATAACTATCAGCATAACTGTTTGTGTAGGCCAATTTACCCTGCTATGAAGGCCCAGTGAGTCCAATTAGGGCACAACACTAACTGGAGCAGAATCCCTCGGCCATCCCAAAACAGCACCCTTTTACCTCACCCTCCAAACAGGATGGAAAGGATTTGAGAACCAGGAGGGTGGTAGGAGAAAACTATTGCCGCAGCCAGTTTGTATCTAGAAAACTTAGAGAAAGGATGGAAACGAAAAGGTAAACAAGGCAAAATAACCTCATAAGAGAAGAAGCAATGGCATCACTGTATTATATACATGTAGCAAGATAAAAATACCAGGTAGAAATGTTGTCAATTTCTGCCACTGATTTATACAGGAATTTTTCAAAATGAATTGGAATTTGCAAAACCACAGAAATGTCTGGAAATTAAAGTTTAGTGACAAAGCAACCCTTAGATTTATCCTTGAAGTAACTATACACTGGAGGTTAAAAGAAAAAAAAAGAAAAAGGAGAAAAGCATTGGTACTCTCACTTCCCCATATTTTTCTCTAACAACCAGGTATTTATTCAAAAATTATTAAAACCTATTTGTCTGTCCTGCCAGTGTTGAGATAAGCCCTCAGGAGATAGCAAATACTTCTCTTTTAAATCACTACTTATTTAATAAATGTTGTACTGAAAGTATATGATGCTTCTTTTTAACTGATGCACCTGCATCCACATGCAAGGCCAGGAATGAAACAGAAATATATTTGAGAGGTCTGCAGGAGACAGAGTAAGAAAATAAAAATGTATTAGCAAGTTATCTGCCCTACTGCTGATGCAGCAGATGGATTACGCACATATTCTTTATTCAGCTCAGCACAAAGCCAGACAAAAAATTTAACTGTCTTTAGTAGTAGGTCACTGGAGGAATACATGGCTTTTTTCCATCATTATCACCCCACTGCAGTTCCACTGAAATGACAAACTACTGATTTTAACAGATGCTCAAACAGAAGTGCCTCGATACTTTGTGATTCATGGCTATTTTAATAAGATCCTACTACTCCAACTTGCTCAAAATGCACAAGGACTGATAACTAAGTATTTAACATCCTAGTAACAATTAAAACCTAAATTAAATTGCACATTAGCAGATCTTATTGTTTATTGATATGTTCTATTACTCCACAAGGGAGAGATAAGCAGGAAAAAAAACCCAAACATTTTAAGTAACCCTTATTTTATCACATTTTCAAGACAGAAATAAGCTTTCCTGGAAAAAACAGAGCACAGAAACTAGCACCTAGTTGCTCAGATAGATTCATCAAGGCACTGAAGCTGGCACATTTTGTCAGAGATAAGAGACTACAGAGCAACAAGCTTCTATTACGAACACTACTTTGTACAAAAGCAAGCCTCACAACAGTTCAAGTTCAGGATGACTGGTCTAATAATAATGCATATTATCTTCAGATACCAACAGGTAGCCTTCCAGCTTTCAAGCATGACAACTACTGCTTAGTTAAATTTTGATATAGCAAGAAAAGCCATCATGTTGGGCACCTCTCAGTAGCCATGTAGGTATCAGTATCTAATGCGTAAGTAAAATTACACAGACAGCATGTACAATGCATACAACCTCTCCAGATGAACCAATGCACAGTAAAAAAACCCTGGAAATTGCATTTAACATTAGCTAGTTCATTGTGTTTGCAATTGATATGACTATGCTTGATTTAATGCATGCACTGGAAGAGTCATTACAATCTCAAAGAGATTCTTGTTAAACAAATTACGAAATTCTGAATCCTAATGTGAGATCAATGGAAGTCCAAGATAAATCTGCTCACATGTAGTTACTGATCATTTTTGTACCAGTAAGATTTAATCATCCTGAACCGTGCTTCCAAACTTATTTTTAAACCCAGATTATACTATATAAAATAATTCATGATAAAGAAATTACAGAATTCTTTAAAAAAAGTTACAAAATCTAAATACTTATAGGCACAAGAAGGAATTTTTACAGATGACTGATATGGCCACTGATTATGACACATTTTTGGTAATGGGAAATGAATTAAGCTAGAAGAGAAGATCAGAAATTAATTCTGCGCATTGACATTGTTGTGTGATTGCAAGTAACACAAAGGTTTCAGGGATATGGATACTGAATGCTTCAGCATTCTGGTAACGAATTCTTTCAGGGTACATGGCTATCTATAGCAGAAATAATCCAGTTTCTCACTGAAGTCTTCTCTGCAGACATGAAAAAGAAAGAAAATGTTTATCTTCCCTATCAGTCCAATTACTTGTTTTAACAGGTTGAATAGAACAATTCTAGGAAAACTGCTATATTTATTCATGGTTGTAGAACAAAAAGCTGTTTGTTCTTCCTTTGATGATATAAAACGATAGTCCAGATTTTTCCATGGTTAGGAGCTAGCTCTGAAAATACTAGCAGAGCATTAGCAAATGCCAGAAAGATAGAAATTCCATCTTCTGAGTAATACCACAATACATTTAATGGTGGTTATGTAGTACCAGATTGGAAACCTGCTGCATAAGCCAGTTAAGACCACGTCTATACTACAGGGCTTGGCATAATC
Source organism: Psilopsiagon aymara (assembly GCA_024733675.1). Taxonomy (NCBI): domain Eukaryota; kingdom Metazoa; phylum Chordata; class Aves; order Psittaciformes; family Psittacidae; genus Psilopsiagon; species Psilopsiagon aymara. The sequence continues at coordinate 46,363 of JANRGW010035089.1, forward strand.
AGCTAGCACATTAAGATTTTAGAAAAGTTTCTTTTCAGTCTATTGCTTTCACTAGGAAAAGGTGTGCCTTTAATGAAAAGAGAAAGCTTTAAATGTGATTTGGCACTACAGCAACTACTGTCTGCTGTTGCTCGGACCTTACTGAATTTGTTAGTGTCTACCTGCTAATCAATCCTCTCCTACAGCTGAGGCTACAACACCACAAGATAACTGATGTTTTTCAAAACAGCTGTTTTCCTACATGACCACAGAGAATAGGAGAAAGAAAAAGGGTCCGCTATACTTCCTTTAATTCTGTATTTTACAGGCTTTGAATCAGTCTCAGAATATCCTCTTATGAAAGATATAAAAGAGAAACGATGTGGGTGGCACTGATGTGCACTAAAATAAGTTTTTTGCCAGTTAATTTTGAATATGATCAGTTTGTGTTCCTGTCTTTTTATTTCCACAATGCTTACAGTGATTATAGAGGAATTAAAAAGACACTTTTGAAAAGAAATGCTATATACAACACTGCTTAACTAGTCAAACTACCATGGTTAATACAGTACAAACTCACGCATGAACACCTGCCTCACCAAAGAATTTTTTTCAGCAAATTTTATACTAATTTGATATCCATTTAGCAAAACTGGTGATAAAGACGCAACTAGACTAGCCCCTGAGCAACCTCGTCTGATCAGACTTGCTCTGAGCAGGGGGCTGGACTAGATGACCTCCAGAGACCCTTTCCTACTAAAATTGTTTAATGATTCTATGAATATCCAGAAATTAAACCATAAGATTTCTCAACAACTTTTCCACATATAATCAAATAATAGCAATGAACCAGAAAGACTGTTGCCTCTTACCTGCTATATACTTTGGTTAGTAAGTTGTTTATCTGTTTATCCATTTTGTACTTGGAGTAATCTTCCAGACCATCTTTCACTGCAATAATTGTCAGAACCGCCACCAGAGGTAGCATCGTAATTTCTTTTTGGAAGGCTTCCACCAGAGGAACCCAATTTAAGACAACTAGAAATAGGAAATATAAATTGGCAACTCTGAAACAAAAAGAAAATACAGGCGTTAGCTGTGCTAGCAGACAACTGTCTTTGTTTTCCAACTCCATGCTATACAGACACTTAAGTTAGCAGGGTTTTATCTTTTTTTCAGCCCAAATGTAATTTAAGAACTAAGTATCCAGAACTTAGTTTTCACTCTCTGGTCAATAAATTACTTAGCTGCACAGTTGCTTAATATGCACAATAAAAAGATGCAAAACCCAATAATTTTTATGTATTCCTAAACCTGCACTCCAGGCGTGTGCCTTCTAGTGATACTCTGGTGAATGTGCACTTTCCCAAATTTACAGGTCTTTTAATTTTATCATCTCCAGGGGGAGATTAACATGTTTTAAAAAGGAAGCCATCCTACAACCTCCCTGTATGACTTTACAGATCAGCAGTCCTTCAAGCAGAAGGAGGGTGAAAAAAATTGGCAACAGAGAAAGTCATGAGGAAGGGGAGAAATATATTTGCAGGAAATGAGCTGAAAATTCTACTGCAGACTGCTGTGTGGCAGTGCTCCAAGAGTAAGGAACATTTCAATAACCCAAAGAACAAAATTAGAAGTTACATAAGCTATGGAGAAAAGTATTAGCCCAACACTGATGATACTCAAGAGACTTGGCCAAATAACACAGATCTCTTCAGGAATGACAGGCAGGTCAGTAGGTAGAATAATTTTTTAATACCTGTCTATAAAGCAACACATTTAAATAAAAGGATTCCACTCCAGAAGAATGGCCGCAATGAAAAAGGAGCTCATTACCTGTGAAATTGTTCAAACAAATTCCGTGGTAAAAAATTCAGTAACGTATACTTAGTAGTCCGTATTTTGTTGTTCATGTACAGTTTTGATACTTTTTCATACTCTTCCTTAAAATGTCCCAAACAGGGTATTACTATCCTGTGTTTGCCAATGGCTTTTGATGATTGATGGCGGTTGTTACTTGAACTGCTGGGGCTGCTACCTTCTCTGCTCTCTGTAGATATCAGTCGCTGCCAACGGTATCGAGCCCAGCGGATGGGATCTGCCATTGTGCCTGGAATGCTTTACAATCCAAGGAGTGTCCTCTATCTAGAAACATGTTAGAAGACAGCAATTTACGTGGTAATTCTGTAAAGGCTTGTCTACTAAAAAGGCACAGTTAGTTTTGAACAAGACTAGAAAAAAAAATCATTTACATAAAAAAATCCCAAACAGAAAATTAACAGGTTATGAGAGGTCAGGAACCCCTGCTTCAAAGGTTGAATTTATCTGAATTTCATCCATCCTTTCAGGATCTTGGAGTTTGATGACTCTGTTCAAAATGCACAGTATTTTTTGTCATAGCACCTCCTGAAAGCAGCCCACTCACCAGTTTCTTGTGCTGCAGTATGGTAGAGGAAGTAGACAAACTGCTAATTCTGCAGAGAACAGCATTTTTGAAGGAATCCTTATCTCAAACTCTGCAATACCTGCTGATGGTTAACAACCTTTATTAAACTCAGGTGTCAATGATACAACAATAGGCACCTGAATACAATTTTAAGCATGAAGCAATGAATTGCCAGCGACAGGCACCAAGCACTATGAACAAAACCCCTCTCTTTATTGAATTAGAAACAGTTTTGAGAATTTTATACCAGCTGAGAGAGGATGAATCAATTTCATGCCAATGCTTCTCCTCCTTCACTTTAGCTAAGCTCTAGCAATATACCCAGGAATTTGTTTTCCTAAAGAAAGCTAAAATTCATAGGTAGAGGTGATGCTCACTTTACCAAACCACCCAATGCAGTCAGAAAGGGACAAGGACTTCTACACACACAAACTATGCTTTAACAGAAGGTCAAAATTTCTGCTTTTTTACAATTTACAAGTTTTCACAAACAATAGTTGCTGCATTTCTTATACTAATTCTTCCACAGAACAGCTCATCTTACATTTCTTTAAAACTATAACTTGTGTGAGGCCTGAATCATCAGTACAGCTACTACTGAATGCAGATTACTTTCCTTCCATCTGGGATCTTACTACCTGCATACATTATAGCAAAACATTTCACTATAATGTTCTTCCTAAATTGCCCCACAAAAGCTGCCTCTAACACTTCCTGGGTCTTTCTAAACAAAATCTCTTTTCTACAGTTTACCTTAGTAAAGACTACCTGATTAGTCATCAAACTACTCCTGATTTTGGCTTCAATTACGTCAGGCTTCTATTCACATGTATCTCGGAAATGACAAATGCCACTCTGTTGCTCAAATCCCACCAAAATGTTGCTTTAAAAGTAATTTTTCAAACTATCAAATTCACATTATCATATCTTCTCTTACATACATCTTCCTTGATTTTTCCTTTCTTCTATTACAATTGCAGAAATCTTGAAACATAGGCACAATGTCCTCAGCAAGTCCTTTGGCAGTGAGATGGTATTAATATATTTACATCAACTCACTCTGTCCTTACAAAGATGATCCTGCAAACTTCCTAAAAAGCCTGGTCCACCAAAGCCTGTGTCACTACCCTTATCCTTTCAAAGCTTTCCCTTACCGTTAACTGGTCTCTTCCTCTGACCAAATTAAGATGGCACATTTTTGTCCTATCATCATTAGATACGGATAGCTACTGCCGGCTACAATCTTAATGTCTTTGAAGACTGTCACCACATACAAGAAACTCTTGTTCTTTTTTTATAAACCAAGATCTGCATGTGAAGGGAGAGAAGGAACAAGGAAAGAAAAACAAACCTCTATATAGCACCCCCTCTAAGCATCCCCCAGTGGTTCCGACATGAATTACTGTTTTCTCAAGGCTCTTCTGTAATTCTTCCCCAGGAGATATAAGGGACCAGGCTGAGAAAAAGAGACTTCCCTTTATTCTCAGTGCTAAACCTTGTGGTCCCAGTAACAATCAGCCTACCAAAGGCAAGCAACTGCTGCACAGAGAGGCAGCTAAGTCTGGGACTTCTTAGAGAAACAAGGAGGAGGTTGTGAAGATTTTCCAAAATATAACACATTCTCTTAATTTTCACAGAATGTGGCATCCTCTTGTCTTTGTCCCCTCTAATCATATTGCCTGGAGTACAGTACCAAAAGGGACTGCCCTCTGCATAGAGGCTACTATCCCATTTTAATCAAGGTCAGCCTTTCCTCCAGAGATGCAAACTCTGATCTTGGCAAGCAGCTATTTCATAACAATGAGCTACTTTTAAGGTATTGCTACCACATAGTAGCAATCTGACATGTGAATATTGATCTGTATACACGTGAATGAGATGCTTCAATTCTTTTGCACCGAGTCTGAGAACAAGTCTAAAGCTTTGAAGGTAGCTAGGTCTTAAAAAATGTTTAGGTACTGCAGATTGTGCTGCTAGTAGAGCCCATACTTAGCTATGCATAGCTCTTCAATACACCTAGAGCTCCTAAAAAACAAACCAACCCATCTACACTAGTCAGGACTGAAACAAAGAACAAATACCAAAGACCTTAACATTAAGATATTAAATATTAGTATTAAATATTAAACAGCATTTGAAAAGTTGACTGGATGAAAAGAGGTACTTTCTTCTTTTTCAATAACAAATTATAGCAGTTGAGCTCTTAAAAAAAAAAAACAAAACACCAACCTACATTTCTAGATTTTCGATGACATCCTTAAGATTTAACCATTTTGAGGAAACAACACTTCTCCTTAACTGTCTCTACTGTCACAAATCAGTAATTTCACAAACAGATCTTATTTTTAAAGAATGGTTTGCTTTAATTAACAATATGCTGGATTATCAGGGAGAGTTTTAACAAGATTTCTTCTTTGTTCTGTTAAATTTATCCCTTTCCAGCTTCCATCTTTAGCATGAATCATACAGGGTGTGACAATTACCCACACTTTTGCTTGAAACAGTAATTCTTTGCCCAAGTGCAGTAAATCGACCTATCTCTACATGCTGTTATGACGTGCAATATCCTTGTAGAAAACTTACGCAAGTAAACACCCAAAAATATTTCTAGATGCCATGAACAATGTGGTTTGACTTGTAGAGAAAATCATGTTGGTTTTCATAAGACCATCGAACAAACATCTGATACTGGTGACTTCTATGACCAGAAGCAGCAGCAGCAGAAGTAAAGAAACACTTTCTCAAAGCAAACTCCCAGGGCTAATGGGAATGCAAAGGCTTTAAATGGCAGATCCTGTTCACTCACTGAAAATTATGTAGGCAAAATAACCTCCTAAAGCTAAACCAACTCTAAAAGCTTAAGAATTACATTATCAGTAACATGCAAATAAAGATGGGAAGAGAGAGTTGAGAATAAGGAAAAACAAAAATGAAAATCAGCCAAATTTCAAGACCTTCTAAATTCTGACTATTTTCAATTTCATAATCTATTACCTTTTGTAGCAGTTGATAACTGGTGACCACTTAAAAAAAAAAAAAGAAGAAAGAAAAAAACCGGAATGGAATGTGGGGAGAGTACTGGACATTTAACATGACAGCATGCTAAGACAAAATTCCTTACCACTGGAGCTGAAGATTGAAACTGCATTAAGCAGTACTGCTGAAGAGCAGTGACCCCTCACTGCATATACACCCCTGACTCCTGGCACAGCTCCAAAACCTCTGCCTCACCCTCCTTCAGAGGATCACAGCTTAAAAAGGAACAGGAAACATCGGGTTCTGTGGTATGCACCATGTATTTCTGCCATTAGCCCCAGCATTTTATTTTAACAACTTTTAAGAAAACTCTGAAGAGGACTGTATGGACAGGAAATAACTAACACAAAACCACAGCAACTGCACTGTATTGAAAAGGCTTTATGAGAAGCAACAAATGATCAGCTACGGTCAAAGCAGTGAATCAGGCAATTAACCAGCATCTTGGGAAGAAAATATGTGGATCCCTTACTCTGCCACAACGCCCTCTGACTCACCTGAGATTTGACTGAGCTACCATTTGCAAAAATTTTTTGTTGTTGTTTTAATCATTTGCACTTCCATTTTAAAACAGAATTTTGTGAGTTTGCAAACTTCAGAAACTTTTTTTTGCATTTCTTTCCACTTTTGAGAATTTTTCTTCTTCCTCTCAAACTTGGATCATAAAGTAATGAGCACCTTTTCTTTGGTTAACTAGGAAGACAAAAGGTGATTCATCAACTTCATGCCAGACACTGTAAAGCATGAAGTTGCCAAAGATCAAATAAAAGCTGGTTTAAGCAATTTTTCTATTAAATCCCTTCTCCTAAAACACTGACCTTCTTGCCATGTTATTTTTCATAATAAATTCTTGAGTTCTCCAGCTTCATGAATTCAAAGTAATAAAAATGGCAGATGTTTCTTTAAACACTGGAAAACACACATGGGAGGAATTACTTTGAAGCAGTATTCTAAAGGTTTATCTGAAGAAAACCCAAACAAACAACAACAAATAACCCAACTTCATGTTTAAAAAGCCACAAAAATAATGTTCATGTATGTGAATATAGGAACCCTAAATGATCACACACTAAATCTTGCGGATAGCATGACACAAGCTAAACTGTTCTCATTTTGCATTACACACTCAAGTGAATACTAGTTCATCTTGTTAGATGGCAATAGCTGATACAGAGATAATCCAGATGTTTTACATGCAAAAATGCAAGATCCTGTAGCAACCTCACTAATGTCACATGATCTTGATGAAATGTGAAAGGGAATATTCTGACACTGGACATACTTGCTTTCTCTTCACCTCAGTTTCCTGATGTACTCCAATTCTTTCAACTTTTTATAAAGCACTCTAAGATACAGAAAACTGCAAGGACTGGATATGGTTAATGTGCAATAGCTGGTGGTCAAATCTTTGGAAAAGCAAGGCACAGCAGCGTCATTTTTACCACAGGACAGCTCAACACTTCACACTATTCATGTTTGAACATCCTATATCACAATTAAAAAACCCCTTTAATAACTCTCTGCTAGTGACAATGCCATGAAAACTCTTAGGCTAAATAGCCCATGTACTGAATGAAGGGCCTTTCTTCATAAAGACCAGTATAAGCATTCTCTTCTCTGTACACTTCATGTCAAAAGGCCTTTTTCTTTTCCCATCGCTTGCCTTTCATTGGCTCTTGTAAACTTTGTCAGCTCCCAGTTCCATGAAGTGCCACCTTCACAACTGCATGCGAGACTTTGCTCCCAGCTTTCCTGCAGGGAGATATAGCTGACTTAAAATTCCTTAGTTCCAATTATATTATTCAGTAGCTTTTGGTACTAGTCAGTAGCCTTCAGTAGTCTTTCTTGAGACTGACTGCAGAACAATGTGTAGATAATTTAGCCAATGTTTATACTGCTCTGGAACTCCACCTTATTATTATGTTGGGGTCATCTGCTCATATGTCATGTGAAATGCCCTACCATTCACCCCAGCTTCTCTTGACCACTTCCTCCCTTCTGACAACATCCTTCTCTTTCCCTGTGACCTCAAAATAGATACTCCTCATACCTCTTTCAGAAATTTCTTTGTTAAATACACTTGGTAAATTATATATTTCAGAAGAATGTTCCTCAGACCATTTGCACACACACATGTATGGTGCATGTTTCTACCATGTTCCTGCTCAGGAACAGTCTGTGGACACAGTGTGCAGGAGGCCTTCTGTGTCACCGGGGCTGTTACCAGTAGAAAGGTATAACTCAATTCTTGGCAAACAGAAATGCAACCAAGAGAATTGCATTATCTTACCTAAAAAATGTATAGAGCACCTAAAAGGGAAGCAATTCAAACAATGTATCTCTCCAGCAATATCCCTTTTCTTAGCTCTCTTCCTGAATATTTCAGGATATTCTGCAAGTCTGAGGCTCTGGGGTGATCAGGGAAGATAAAAAATGCTAACCTAGATGGAGGTGACGCTACGCCAAGCTATTAAAGAGTAGGCTATCCCTGACCCAGACAAAGTCACATTTAAACCTCTTGGCAAACCTTCTTGTGCAGACTTACTAGCACTTGCATTGCTACATTATAACTGGAGTAAACAGTCAGAACTATGCAGACTAAATGTTAAAAACACCTCTTAATAATTTTTGAAAACTCAGAAGCTATCAGACGATGAAGAAGCATCAGGGAGCCATGGGCTAAAGATTAATTAACACTCTGAAGAACAAATACTTTTTGTCTCCTATGGTTTGCTACTTTCTCTGTAACATGCAATTTCACAAGTTTTGAAACATGTCTTTGCAAGTCAATATGAAATCTGCAGAGACACCCTAATATGCTAAATAGATCTAGATAAGAGGCTTGTGTTGCCAATTTATGGGACAAACAGCCAAAAACTTGCAGGAATCAAAATATCAATTCTAAAAAAAAATATGTGGTTATTTGCAACCACATATTATGAGTTATATTCACAAAGGGAATGCTAAGGACTCTTGGATTTGAAGTAGAAGGCAGATGTGACTATGAAAAGCGAAATACTACAGCAGTGTGTTCCCATGCACTCCTACCTACAAAGACTGACTTGGCATGGGCAAGGCTGAAAACCTGAAAGCCTTGAAATGCGTTATTCTTGGAAATTTCTTTTTTGTTTTGTTGGCTGTGAGTACATTATGTCAGCCACTGGCAGCTCTTCACAACTAAAAAACAATCAGCAGGATGCATTTAAACCCAGGAAGTGTCAAGGTCCTGACACAAGGTCAATTCCAAGTTAATTTAAGACATACATTCAGTAGTACTGGTTAATGTGCTACAGCGTGGAAACAGTGTATAAAACCACTAAATCCTCTCCACCTTGGGTAAAGCTATTTTGGATGTCAATCACGCCTTGTACCTACAGGCACAAGTGAACCATACACTACCAAATTTTAGGTTTAAAACTGACATGAATCATGTATTTCTGCTACAGATTAACAGTTTCAAAATTGAAGGTGGCTGGAGAGCTATGATTTGTGCAAGTATTTTATATCCTCTTCTCTATTCATTTATGCCCCATTCTCATGGGCCACAGTAGTCTTTCAAAACTGTAAACTAAAACCTTCCAGGATGTCTTACTATCTGATGATACTACTTATGAGCATTTTTTCTCACAAGTTTAGCTTATGGTCATTCAGCATTTAATCACTGCAGAGGCTTCAATACCCATGGAATTCACATTAATTTCACAGTAAGACTAAGACATAGGCCATGTTAAAAAATTTATGCTGGCGTTCATATGATGCAACAGGATGCGATTGTTTTTGTAGTTCAGTGTATGCTCCCTAAGTTACAGTAAGCAGTTTTAAAGGAAAAGGATCCATATTGGCAGTATTACTGGGTTTTAACTATGGTGATTTCTTTAAAGGGACAAAACCTGGTTGTGTAAACAAGATCTAGGTTAGTCATTGAAATTTACACTGAAAGTTCCTGTTACAGCAAGAAACTGAACTTTAGTTCTTAGAATACTAGATCCTATTCTTCTGGTTTTCTAAGGCACCTACCTTTCTAAGGCTAGCTCTTTAAGAGTTCCAGAAACTCCCAAGGCATCCAGAGATGCTTCCAGAGTTAATACTCTAGGGCTCTTCAAAGGCTCTGGGAAATGAGGTTATACATATGGTGACAGAAAAAAACCACAATTCTGATCATAAAAAACCCAACCCTCCACAGCTTATTTTAAATGAATATATTAGATTTGATTTTATCTTAAAGACTTTCTGGTTTGATCAGACTTCTCTGACAACACTGGAAGCCAGAAATGTGGATGCGACACATGTGGGCATGAGCTACTTAATATCCAGATAACTAACAGCAGTTAAGCCACAGACGTACAAATTCCCATGAAGGTCTTCAAGTACTCTGCACAATTACATAGCTCGTGTCAAGGCCTGTAACTGTGCAGCTTCACTGATTTCTAGCAAAACAGATTAAACCTTCCTTAAGCATTCTGCAATCATACCTACCAAAAGCGTATCTTAAGTATGAATAATTTACGTACAGTCTTCTGATTTTTAAGAAGCAGAAACAACAGCTACAGCAGACGTAAGACACCTGTGTATTTCAAAGGGATGGTAATGCTGCAGCACCTTGTCAATGCTGTTGTGCTGATCCAGTGCATTTCTATTCTAGCTTCAGCAACAACTGCTTCCATAAGCACAGCTCCTACTTTCTACCAGTAGAGCAACTTCCTCACACACAGTCCAGCTGCAAATGACAGTGCTGTTTTAGAACATAAGCTGTGCATCATGTTTTCCTTTGGCACCTCAAGATTTTCAGCAGGAGATCTCTTCAGAGGCAGTTCTGATGGTCAGACTCAACCTATGCAGATGTCTAGTTTTCATTTCAGCCTCATAAATTCCTTTGTGACACTTCTATTTATTTCAGTATTGCTGTTTCTGTCCTTGCCGTTCTTGATCATCTTCATGCTCCCTATCTTTTTAGTTCTCTTCCTGTACTGTTTACTACACACAGATCTAAAATCATGCTCAGATTTTGCGGACTTCACTTACTTCTTAAAACTGATTTTAACGCCTGTCCAACACATGAACTGTGCATTGCCACTACACTTAAATACATAAATGTATTTTCATTTTATTAATGTCACAGCAGAAACTATACTGGTATTTATATCCATTTTAAACAGCGTATCAGCATATATTGATGGCTTCTGGCTTTATACAGATAAGACAGGGCTTTTGTGGTTTCTGTAATGCCTCTTAAATTAGGTGTGATACAGGTGGTCATCAGCCACAACACTGTTCCAACAGAATTCAAGACAGCAGTAACCACAATTTTCCAACACTGCAGTGAATTTTTGACAGAACTGACTGTTCTATAACCTCAGGAACACAATCAAGTATTTGTCAGGGAGAAATAAAACTTGTGTACTGCTTGGGCATATTTTGACAGGAATAACCCATTAATCCACTTTAAGCACTAGAGAATTTCTGCTCTACTATAGAACATGCCTCTGAGAGGATATTTCAGGCCTGAGAGAAACATCCTACAACAAATCATGGCTCAACTACAAACTTAACCTTTAAAACTGCAATTATTATAAATGAAGTCAAAACACAGAGGAGCTGAGGGAGAAGAAAAAAAAAAAAAAAAAGAAAAAAAGCAGAGGTTAAAATTCTGACCCTAGTAACCTCAAAACTGTTTGAGATGCTAAAGAAGCAGTGCCAATAGTAGCTGAACTGAATTAAAAAGGATCGAAAGGAGTTGCTCTTGTATCTCCTACCTCCTGCTCCTGGCTTTGTTCCATCCTTCATAATTTTATCTGGTACTTACTGAACATGGTTCAACTCACTGATCTGCAAGACTTTTTACTAACTCAAAAGATGTTTGATCTCTTGATTCAGTTTGCAGCTGTGAAAGTACTCATGTTGGCACAGGAAGGTGGATCAGGAATATCAGATTAGAGTGAGTTTCTCCCAGTACTTATGTAGAACACTCAGTCCTGATTTTGGTCTAGTTTTAATTAGAAATATGTATCAGCTGTGGCTACTGCTTTTGAAATCCAGATCACCCACAGTAGTGGTGATTAACAAATGAATGTAATCCTTGTTTGTCAGTTCTAACTTTTGCTCTTGTGAATAGTCACTGCCCACAGTAAAGATTCATTCTAAAACAATGGCTTTAGACCAGCTTTTGGGGCATGCAAAGGAGTTAAGAGAATCAAACTCCGCTCTGACCTTGGGGAAACCATTTAATGCCTCTCTGCTTGTCTTAGTTTCAGCTGGGATAAAGTTAATTTTCTTCCTAGTGCTGTGGTTTGGATTTAGTATGAGAATAATGTTGATGACAACACTGATGTTTTAGTTGTAGCAAAGCAATGCTTATCAAGGACTTTTCAGTTTCTCATGCTCTGTCAAGTGAGGAGGGGCAGAAGAAGCCAGGAGGAAGCAGAGACAAGACACCTGTCCCAAACTAGCCAAAGGGGTATTCCATACCACAGCACATCATGACCAGTGTATGAACTGGTGAGAATTACCTGGAAGGGCAGATCATTGCTTAGGTCGGGCTGGGTATTGGTCAGTGGGTGGTGAGCAATTGTATTGTGCATCACTTGTTTTTCTTGGGTTTTACTTGTCTTTCTCCTTTTCTTTTTCATTACAATTATTATATTTTACTTTAATTAACCTGTTTGTATCTCAGTCCACATGTATCACCTTTTTGCAGTTCTCCTTATCCCAGTGAGGGAAGTGAACAAATAGCTGCCTGATCCTTCATTGCTGGCTGGGGTTAAACCATGTCACTGCTGCAATCCATCACTTCGAAAACAGGAATAATGACAATTTTGTTATCTCTTAATGATGATATGAAGATAAGTATGTTTTATAAATAAGAGGTTTCTCAATACTATGGTTATTGGCAAGACATGAATACCCTATTACTTTAGTATGAAAGTATTAGTAATTTTGATATTAAAAGTACATTTTACTTCAGCAGCTGTACTTCTGAAAGAAAAATAATTTCCTTTTAGGAACTTTCATTTTTCATTCCCATCCTTGCAAACATTTTTTCATCACTAAGCCCAATAATTATTATTGCGGCCTAATCACGTAACTGACCATGTGCACCATGCACTCCTTTCCTCAAGCTTCAGGCATTTTCGTGTGACTTTGATGCCCATAAGCCTACTTCCCTGACATAAATCTGTAAATATGTACAATCTTACCCCTTTTCCCTCAATCACTGCCATGAACTATTAAAACAAAGGCTTTTGTTGCCAGACTCAAGGTCTTATTACCTTTTCTTTCTGATCTACTTCCAGAGCAGCTTAGTCGACCAGATTAACATATTCGGGGAGGGCGGGGTAAGGGGCATTTAAAAGCGTAACAGCACAAACCACCTTCTTCCACTGCCCCCGACGGCCACGATACCACCGAGCTTCAGCCGCCGAGGGGAAGGACGCAAAGCCACCGCGGGTTTTGCCGGGGGCGTTTCGGCCTTCGCAGCCCTTGCCCGGATCAGCCCCCTGATGACCTCAAAACGCAGCCGCGGTGAGCAAGAGGGGCCCTCCCTCCGCGCCCGGAGGTGAGAGGGGGCAGGTCCCGGGGACGACCTTGACTTTCCGCGCCTCGGATCACCCGCGCCACGCTCCTCTCAGGCCGAGGGGCGGCACCTGCCCGGCAGCACTAAGCCGGCACCGCGCCTCGGCTCCGTCCTGGGGGCTCCGGGCTGCCCGTGGAGTCGAGGCCGGCTGCGACCCCGCAGGCCGGCGGCGCCGACCTTCCTATCAGCCGCAGGCAGCCCTATTTTCCTGCGGGCTTGTTTGTCCCCACGGCCGTACGGCGACGCGGGTGGCTCCGCCACAGCCTCCCCGAGAGTGCTCTCCTACACTCCCTGTACTTCCACGTTTCCCGCCCGTAAGGTCTCGGCCCAGGAGCCTGGTACTTGTGTCCTCCCACCCCACCAGCCGCGCAGGCAACCTGCTTACCGCCCCCCCGCCCGGCCTGGCGACCTCACCGGCGGTACTGCGCACATCCCAGGGTAATGGTCGCGACCCCGACGCTCCCGCCCGGTCTCCGC
>JANRGW010035089.1:68413-84579 GCA_024733675.1 Psilopsiagon aymara
GCCACAAGTTAAAAACACAGTGCTGCACCAGCTACTAGGAAGGAGAAAAATGACTGCTACTGCTGAACCCATGACATACAAGTAGAGACTTGTAGCTGCCTTCATATTCTTATGTCACAGTCTTCTATTTACAGACATAATTGTCTGTGAATTAGCCTATGGATTTCAGGGAAATAAGGTCTGCCTACAGATACATTAGTTTCTTGTTGGGACTTGAACTCATACAGGTTTTCTTGTACAAGTGGTCATGATATAAGGAAATCAAGTGCCTGGAAAATATAGGGTTAAAACACTTTTAACTTAGGTCTAAGATAGAGAATAAGGTTTGTGTTGTAAGTCTGTGGTGTGATAACAAAATTTAGAAGTCTTACTAACAAGAGTGAATTATTTCTTTCCATTCTTCTAATTTATCAGTTAGTTTGGAGACACTGACTTCCAAACATCTGCTAGTTGAGGATACTCCTTGTCTGGCCATTCTGTCCTGCTTGCAATAAATTTTATACGAAGGTCACACTGCTCTAAATCTTTGCCAGCTCTCTGAAACTTGCAGATATGGCTGGTTTCAGCTAATTGTGATTACTGGGGCATCCAAATGTGCCAAAGGTGAAAAGTGCACCGTGAGGAAGATTGCTTACTTCTTCTTGAAGACCTCTGCCCACATGAGGAAGGCTGCTTTTTTCATCCTGAAAACCCCTGCCCAGATGAGGAAGACTACTCACTTCATCTTGAAAACCCCTGCCCACGACCATCAGAGGGCAGTGCGCAAATGCCAAAAGGGAGGAGACTTACGATAGTGAGTACCTAAACTAATTGTAATATCCCGGCTCTCTCGGGAACCTAATGAATATGCATGTTTGTGTGTAATAAATATCTGCTTGCTTAACCCCTCGGTGTGCAAGTTAGGAAGAGTGATTCCCGTTGCACCCGGCACCGTAATAAATATACCTGCTTTATAACTCTCCTTGAGTTGTAGTCTGATTTCCTGTTTCAGTCAAGGCATCTTTTTGTTCTTTACATTCACATTCAGTTCAAGTTAAGGTATGACAAGGTCATTGCTAATGCTAAAACCTCTTCCATAAGCCTCCTCCACAGGCTTGTTAGCACTGAAAAGCCCTTTGGCAAAGCAGAAACAAGAAATGAGTTGTTTGCGGTAGACACTGTACCAGCAGCATGGACTCTCTGGCTAGTATTTCCCCTAATGTCCTCCATTTAATGTCAGAGAACGTGCTACTTACCGTAAGCCTTGAACTTCCTCCCCTGACACCAGCAGGAAAGTTACCTTGTTGAGAACGAGAAGGCAAAGCCGCAAAGCAGGCAGACTATAAAAACAGTTCATAGTGCATATAAAGGACGGTAAATTTTGGGGGGTACGACTTAATTCGCCATGTAACTGAAGGCTGCACAGAACGGACACTTCCCTCACCAACCCCTCAAGTGACCCCCGCGGCGCCGGGACCGGGGCTCGAACATGCTAACATGCGGAAGAGGAGGTTTGCCCGTGCGCAAGCGCACAGCCGCCCACGGGGAAGGGGAAGCGTGCGCTCGCGGCCGGTGACGTGCGCCGTGTGGGGCGGACCGAGAAGGGCGGGGGATGCTGCGGCTGCTGGAGAAGCTCCCGCCGGGAGGGGCCCTCGAGGTGGGTTCCGCGCGACCCCGGGCGGGCAGCAGCGGGCCTACCGCCCGGCAGCGTGGCTGCTGTCCGTTAAGTAGGGGCCCTCGGGCGGTTGCTGTCGTGAAGCGAACTTGGGAAGAAGGTGGGGCGCGGCGGGAGCGGGCGCGTGCATTCCGGTAACGGCCGCTGGGGCTGGGGGGGACGGTGGTCTCCGCGGGGGGGCAGAGGAGCCTCTCTCCGGCACCTAAGAGGAAGGCTGGGCCCGCAGACCCAGGACGCGCGTCTTAGCGCGCCGCGGGGCCGCCCCCTGCGGCCTCTGCCTAGCGAAGGCGGAAATACAGGCTCGGAAGGCTCCGGACGGGCACCCAGCGGGTGTTTCTGTGCTCGCTTTGCTGTTAGGTGATTAGAAATACCCTTGAGCTCTTTACAGCGCGGGGTTTCCGCCGTCCGAACGCACCTCTGAGGGGTATGGTCTATGTGCGGGTGCTCTGGCCGCAATAGCGGGGCTGCGGCCGGCTGGTTTTTTCTTCTCTGATGTACTCAAAGAAAGATTACTATAGCAGGCTAGGAAGATAGGCATATAGAAGAGCCTTAGTGCTAGAGGACAGTGGTTTGCCCTCTGAGCTTTCGATTTGCACTTTTCATCCCAACAATCCCCGTGGGGAGATGACTGAAGTGCCTGCCCTTTGGTCTGGCAGTGCTGCTGCTCAGCAGTACGTTATAGTTGTACAGAAAGCTATGAAGTCCGGGGTGAATCTGAATCACGTTGTAATTTATATTGCAAACTTTGTGAGGGGAGGACAGTTAATATTCTGGGACAATCTCTTTATGGCTATAGAATGCACACTGGGTGCGCTCAGGCATTGAGACAATACCCAGCCAAGGGGGGGGTTTATAAGTGAATTGCCTAATCGTCAAGTCTTGTATCTGGTGTGGGTTATCAGTGATAAAATTATGTTCTCAAGTTATGTATCACATTGTTTCAGTTTCTTCATAAAATAATTGATGGTATATGTGGTCGTACATATCCTCGATACCAAGATTATGGCAATATTTGGAGCTTGTTGGAGTGGATGGAGGTTTTAGAAGAAACAGGGACATATTTCAAAACTGCAGTTGGCAAAAACATATCTGATGAAGAGGTAAGGGCTCATAACTGATTGGCCTTGACTTTGAGAGGCAGAATACTGGAGTGATTAGTCCTGTAGTTTATTTAGTCCTGAGGTATTTGTACTGTGTAGCATTTGAATAGTAGCAGACCAAGTCTAAATAGGTAGGTGAGCTGCCTTTAGAGATACACTGCGAAGACTTTAAAGAAAAAACTAAATTGATTTCTCAAGTGCCACCAAATCTGTTTTCCTTAAAATCTATCACCTGTTGTTGCTGTTCATCAGTAATAAAAGCCATTCATGTGCTTTTTTGGCTTTATTGGTTCATTATTACTGCATTGCAGTGTTTTAAAGTATTGACTCTATGTAACTAATAGTAAAAAAAATCTAGACTGTGAATGAAGCACCGTGTGGGACAGGGACTATATTCAGGGCATTCCAGTATGCATAAACTTATTCCATTATCAGAAATCTTAATTCTCTTCTTTTGCATGTTGTTCTTTGGCTACCTGATAGTAGCTAGATCAAAGAAAAACACTTGTGTAGCCATTGGAAAGTCTATAATTATGTCTTTTCCAGCTGAGCTAATGTCTTTTGTCTCCACTATGATTTTTCAGAAACTTTTGGAGCTGAACATGTTTTGTTTGTGTGATTTTTGTTTTGGTTTGGTTTTAGGGTGGCATCTAAGAAGGCCACTCAGGCCTCCTTTCTTTGGTCTTTCGTAATGTAAATGACAAGAAAATAACTTTATTTATACCTTTCTGTGGTAAATACCAGCTCTTAACTATCAAACACAGAGCAGTCATTGAGCAGATTACAAGAGAGATGGGACTATGAATAACATCGTATAACAGCTATTTGGGTAGAAGCTGGGGTATCTACGGAGCACAGCTGTTATAGGCGGTACATGTTATTTTTGTGGTTCACAGTTTAAGCAATCACAATTTTTATTTTTGTAGGCTGCTCAGCAGATAAATGAATTAAATTCGAGCTATCAAGAAGCAATCACAAAATGTCTAAAAGGCAGAAAGGAAGAAATCAGGAATGCACTAGTGGAAAGGGTAAATGCAATCTCTTCTGCCCAGCTGCAGGATTTTGACTGGCAGTTAAAGGTGAGAGTATTGGCTTGATGTTGTTTGAAAGAAGTGTTCTACAAGAAAGTAAATGTTGATACATACCCCTTAGGCCTGCTTATTCTGGAGATTGGTTCAATTTTTATAGGAATGCTTAAAATGTATTCATGGTAACACATCAAAGACTTGCCTAAGATTTATATAAACTGTAAAAGTAAAATTCCGCCCCCTTTCTTTCCAAGCCACAATACCAATCTCTTTCCTAAAAGAAAAGTGAGCATTATTCAGAAGCACCTGAAAGTTTTGGTTTTGAGGCCTGAAAAGACAGTATTTTTACCCAAAGGAAGAAGAAATTGTTTAAATTTCTGGAGTAGAGCTCTGATTCAGTATGTGCTTCTCTGACTTTTTCAGATTTTTAGGTTCCTGCAATAAATAATTAATTAGTTTGAAATTATTTATCATTAGACTTACTTTGATAATAAACCACTGATGACTGTGTTGCCTACAATTTGGGTTTATGAAGACAGCTGCTTTAAATTAAACTTTATCAAAGACTTAACAATATTACATGCTGTTTATATTTTTAGTTAGTCCATGAGAGCTGTTAAAACAGATTTGTAGAGCTGTTAAATGCTTTACCATTTCAACAAGAGTGTTAAACAATTTGTGCAGGAAACAGCTTTGGAAATCAAAAGCAGTGCCTACAGTAGACTAGATTATTCAAGAGCAAATATGGCATTGTAGTGTGTTTCAGATGAGCTGTTACTAGGGTGTTGTTCTCTTACTGCATAATTTTTTGCTGACAGAAACAGACTAATGTGAACTTTTGGGGGGTTTTTGTGTTTCACTTAACTTTGTCTTCTGAAAGATTTTATTTTTTTTTAAATTACATTTCTGTTTTGTAATGCAGATTTTTGGTGCATGTCTGAACTATTCATTTTGCATTAAATCACTGTTTTTTTTTTTTTAGCTTACAGTAGTTGAATCCTACCAAAGACATTGTCTCATTGTCTGCTGTATCACATTCTGTTCTCAAATAATTGTGTAGAATATCTACTGTGTTACCAGCTAATCTTTGATTTTAATGTTATTTAATATTTTGTATTCAATAAGCCTTAGTTATACTAGAATGAGTATCATAGTAAACAAAAAAGAAAGCATTGTTAGTGTGTAATCCTCTTTGTCAGTGCTTGTCCAATAGAATATTTGATGAAGCATTTTATTAGCTGTAGAGAGAGCTGAAAAATGCACAAAGGTGTCCTCTTTCTCCCAGCTGCCCCTTCTGTAAGACTCTTCTTAGTTGTTGATTACCTGAACTATTTGAATACGATGACTTCACAATTCATATACTTCATTTTTAAAGAGCCATGATCAAATGTATCCTCTCTTTTCACCTGGAATGCAAAAATATAGCAGACCAGTACTTTCAACAAATCGTTTTGACAAATGTATTGCTATGAAAAGGGGGGTTAGTATTTCAAGTATATTCTTGGTTTAACAATCAGAATTCCCAGTTTGGAAGTGGGAATTTCATGACAAAACCATGAAACAAAAACCTGCAGAGGTGACTTGTGAGAAGTTAATTTTGTCATGCTGATGTTTGTTCTGGTAGTACGCATTCAATATAAAGTGCAAATGTGATGCTGTGAAAGACTGAAAACTGAATGATTCCACCTTACATGTT
Source organism: Psilopsiagon aymara (assembly GCA_024733675.1). Taxonomy (NCBI): domain Eukaryota; kingdom Metazoa; phylum Chordata; class Aves; order Psittaciformes; family Psittacidae; genus Psilopsiagon; species Psilopsiagon aymara. The sequence continues at coordinate 73,892 of JANRGW010035089.1, forward strand.
GTTATTGTTGTTTCATCAATCTGCATAGCTTGCTCTTTCCAGTGATAAGATCTCCATGCTTCAAATGCCACTTCTCAATCTTGATTTGGATGTGAGAGAAAACGGTGAAATTAAACCAGTTTCTATAGAGATGAATAAGGAGGAGTTGCAGAATCTAATAAACTCGCTGGAAGCCGCTAATAAGGTAGTTTTTGCTGATACTATCTTTTCTTCCTGACTTCTGATGTACTGAGTTAGACTGAAATTCATAGATTATAGAATAGTTTGAGTTGGAAGGGATCCTTTAATGGTCATCTAGTCCAGTCCCTCTGCAATGAGCAGGGACATCTTCAACTAGATCGGATGGCTCAGAGCCTGATCCAGCTGACCTTGAATGTTTCCAGGAATGGGGTGATGCCTCCTGTAGCTGTAATAAACAGGCTTTGTCAATAGGCTTCCCGTGATCAGGTGGCCTGTAGTAGGTACCAGCTACGTTGTTTCTTCTGGGTGTCTTGATGAAAACCCAACATAAATTATTCATTGGCAAAATGACAGAGTTACAGAAATCCATACACAAGAAAGGCTCTCTTGGGTAGACTTCAGGGGTAATTTACCACAGTTGATTGTAGATTTTATTTTTTTTTTTGAAGATGTGATTAGAATCCTGATAAGCATTGGAGACTGTTCAGAACACCTTAAAGTCTTGCGAGAATAGGAGGAGAAGAAAATGAAATGGCAAATGTCAGATGAGAGTTGACTTTGAAGGATTGGAGAGAAATCGAGAGTTCCCCCAGGTGTCACAAAATTTCAGTGGTTGTGAATGTGTATGGAAGAGTTGTTTGAAACTGTGTGCTGTAATTTCCATGGCATGGTAAATCAGGAGCAAAGTTACAAAGATTCCACTACAGTAACCCAAGAGGAAAAGTTTGAAACTTTTAATGGGAGTGTTTCAGATTTCTTAATAGAAAAGACAAAGAGAAGTGATCATTTGAGAAAAATTGTTGGAGGAAGTGTCATCTGACTTGCACCTTGGTGGTAACTGAAGAGTCTCTCCTGGTTCAGTTACCTTTCAGTATTAATTCTGGCTCAGTCGAAAAGGAAAGTTGGGGTTGTGTGTGTGGTTTTTTTTTTTGTTGTTTGTTTGTTTTTTTGTTGTTTTTTTGTTTTGTTTTGGTTTTTTTTTCTAAATCTGAGAATGTCTTAAATATCTATTGTGTAGTATCTGAGAGATGGAATTCTTTGACATGTTGCAGGATGGATGTGAAGTGTTGTGTCAGCATGTTTTAGGAATTAGCAGCTTCCAGTTGCTTCATGACATTTAGCAAGTAAGGGGTTTATTTAGATATTTTATGTAATATGATGCTGTAGCTGGAATCTGTAGACCAGCATTTAGGAAAAACTGTCAGTATATAACAACTGAAAATAATAGTTTTATAGCTCATAAAGTTAAAACTAAGTTACAATAGCACTGTTAGTATTTTGAATTTAAAAATACACTAAAATTATGTCTGTCTGTTCCTTTACTGAGGCTTATGAGAGACCTCTGACTAACTACACAGTTCCTAGTGAGATAAATACATTAGTCCAGATGCAGGTGATGGTCTTGTGGAATGAGAGCTAACAGCTTTCTTTCCACTGGATTTTTTTTTTATCCAAAACTAAACAAAACCAGTAGCTTGTTGTGAGCTCTTCACTATGCAAACAGAGATTCTTCTGGGACAGACTTCAGTCTTCACATGACATTTGTTCTGCTTGAAGGTCTGTATGGAAACTGGGGGGTGTTGAAAACTCCTTACTTAGTTTTATGTGCGCACAAGGAGGAATTCATTCTAGGAATGGTCCCTGTGTTCTGCTTTGTGTGGAAGGAGTCTCACTGGACCTGGAAATTACCATTCTGCTTTTTGATTACAGGTAGCTGAGGAATGATTTTTCATGTGGTAAATGCTAAAGAAAGTTGTTGGAAGTGTTAGTTGTTGTGTTAGACTGTAAAAGACAGCCAAGAGAGGAATGGTGTGTTTTCCAGAGGAAAGACATGTTTATATGGTTGCATATCATACTGTAACAGAAAGCACAAAGCTGTATTTCCTAAACTGCTTAAGTTCTGGTCTCATCCAACTTTAATCTTATTTCTTCTTTTTGAAGGTTGTCTTGCAACTGAAATGATGGAATTCAGCTGGTTCACAGTATCTGATGGTGATGGTTCTCCAATTGACTTTGGGGGGGAAGAGGGAAATGTTCTCTGCAATGCCAGTTGTTGTTGATACTATAAAATACTGAAATGAGAAGGCTGCTAAGACTTGTGTCCAAATAAACAGCTAATCTGTTGATAAAAGTAATAGAATCTTGTATCTGTTTGATCAAAAATAGAAAAATCCAATGTACAGTTGCTTTTAGTACTAAAGATGTATGGAACTATGGAAAAGCATCACTTATGATATGCTATGTACAGGTGCCTTATAAAACCAAGGCTTACTTGCATAATATGTTGTCCTTATCTAAGGTGCCATGATAATGAGGAACGTGACAGAATACTTGTAGCATTAATGTGTTTATACTTGTAAATAGTAAATAAACACTTGATTTTGTGTGGATAATTGCCGTTGTTTCTTGATTTATTAGTCGCTAAACCGAATCTTCTTAGATGCTGGGAAAAATAAGCTTTGCAAACAAAAGCTATATAGAGTCACAGATTAGTTGAGGTCAGAAGGGACCTCTGGAGGTTATCTTGTCCGGCTCCCCTGCTCAGTCAGGGTCACCTGGAGCAGGCTGCACAAGACTATGTCGAGGTGGCTTTTAAATCGCTCCCAAGCATGGAGACACCACAAAATCTCTAGGCAACCTCTTCAGTGCTCAGAAGTTGTGTAAAAAGCAGTGGGGGCTTTACTGAAAAGTAAAGTTTGGGATTTAGTTGTCTTCTTTTTTTTTTTTATCTTAGTTAATGGCTTTTCACGTTAATATATGTCCTGGGTTCAGCAGTAGCAGTCATTTTTCTTCTTCTTAGTAGCTGGTGCAGTGCTGTGTTTTTGACTTTCAGCCTGGGAACAATGCTTACAACACCGATGGTTTTAGTTGTTGCTCAGTAATGTTTACTCTGACCAAGGAATTCTGAGTCTCATGCTCAGGGAGGAGGGGAGGAGAGGAAGCAGAGACAGGACACCTGACCCAAACTAGCCAAAGAGGTATTTTTTCCCACAGCATGTCATGCCCACTATATAAACTAAGAGGAGTTGCCTGAAAGGGCTAGATCGCTGCTCTGTTCAGGTTGCGTATTGGTCAGCAGGTGGTGAGTGGTTGTATTCTCTTCCTTTGTTATTTCCCTTATCATTATTATTATTGGCGGTAGCAGCAGTGGTTTATGTTATACCTCAGTTACCGGACTGTGGTTATCTCAACCCGTGGGAGTTACAATCTTTCGATTCTCCTCCCCATGTCTCCGGGAGCAGGGGAAGGAAGAAGATGGGAAGTGAGCGAGCAGCTGTGTGGTTCTGAGTTACCGGCTGGGCTTAAATCATGACAATATGTTAATGTTTTCAAAAGGGGGTACAGAGCTGGAGAGGAGCTGACCTGTGTAAACTGTGAAAAGGATATTCCCAGCCTACTTAATACAGTAGATAACTGGTAAATCCTAGTCTAAACTTTCCTGAAACGAGACTGAGTTTTGGTTATGGTACGTAACAAAAGTTAGAAGCTGTAACACAAGAAGAACACACCAGAAATTTTATGGTTTCTACTATTTGTTGAACCATTATTGTACATGTAAAAAGGAATTTATCTGTAGTGCTTACATAAATACTAATTGTGCTTCTCATCAAGTGTAAAATACACACTTCGTATGTGTATATTTTCTGCATGCCTTGTAGATATAAAAAAGGCAAAGTATTGATGACTTACCTTCTCCATAGTTCCGAAATCAGGGTCTTTAGTTCCTTCCACTGTATTTTGTTGTGCCATGGGTTCTCATGTAAGCAAAGTGTAAAATATATCCCTACAAAAAATTAGACCTCAGAGGAGAAGAGGAGGACAAGAAGCTTGCTTGCAGAAAGGCATCTATGAAAAAGATTTTAACAGGCTTCAGGGGAAGGAAACCTAAGTATGTGTTTCTAACATTAAAACTAGGACTGAAGTTCTGGGGTCAGAACATTAAAAAAAAAAAAAACAAACGTGTGTATTAAATAAAGTCTGTTTCCATTTTGTTGCATACTGGTACATTTAGTGAGATGTGCCTCTTGTTCAGTGGCTGCAATTCAACATCAGAAAAAGTGGAGAAGGGAGTAAAGAGTTGTAAGAATGGAAGACTGGAAAATGTCTTGCACTGAAAGGACTACAACCTCTTTAACAGAGTTTCATCATCACCTTGAATATACATAAGCAACTGGAATTTGATAATGGATCTGATAACAGCTAAAGACCTTACATAAGTGGTGCCAAATTCAAGCTAAAAAATTCAGGTTGGAATTGATTTTAGCTTTATAAAAATTCTGGAAAGAGTTACTGCAGCTTGTCCAGTGATGAGTTCAGGAGCATGCTATTTTTTAATAGTGTAAGGAATAAATTCATCAGGTGTATTTATTTTATTCATAGATATATTTGTCTTGATGCTACTTTTCCCTTTCCTCTAGGTCTAGTTGCTGTATAGAAGATGTTCCACCCTTCACATTGTCTGTTGCTGGGAACTTTACTTAAAGGTACTCTTCGTATGTCCTCGCTCCAATGGAAGTCCAATATAGAGAAGGCTTTGGCAATTTTTAGCATCAGGTTAGTTAGTTCAACTAATACAGTAGCAACAGGCACTGGAAGGTGTGTGGGTTTTTCTAAATGGGAACTACTACAGGTCCACAGGGGCAGCTTTGGTGGTAGACTGTCTTTGGGGAAGGATTCCTAGCATCATGGAGATCAAATAACTTTTCTTTTTCCCCCATGATCTCCCATATTTCTGTTGATCCTGATTTAAATGGGAGCCAGAACAAGCATTGACAAGAACTGCTGTTAACCGCCTTTGTAAAATCTAATCCTGAATTCTTTACTTATGCCAAAGTCTTGTTCAGCTCTTTCTTGAAACAATGATTTGCTGGCTTTGATTTGCAAAGCTGCTGTTTGCTGCAGCACACAGTATTCAAAGCTAGTTGCCTCTGAAAATCTAAAAAACTCAGGTAATATGTTGTCAGCTAGATCAAACCAGCAAATGACGATTCAGAGATGGGAACAAAGAAACCGGTATGTACACAGGTGTAAACAAGGTTGCTGATGTTCTCACTGAAATGCATCGTTTACCAAAGGAGCCATCTTTCTGAGCATTTTTATCAGTGTGATTGGTATTTTATACTCTTCTAGGAGACTCTACAGATAGCCAGTGATGAGTTAAAAGACATTATTGGTCAGAGACTGTCTCTGGAGAAATGATGTCCTTCTGCTGTCATGTAGTTATTTTAGGCCCTCATTGGTAATGATAATCAAATGCAATTGTAGTTTGCTAAGAATAAAAGTGTAAAAGAGTGACTGCCAGGCCATTTCTTAGACTAGTACCAGCACAAGACAAGAGGTGATGTTTTTATAAAACTTGCAGATTCAAAAATTGCTTACAAAATTATAAAGAAATAATCACACTAAGGAGTAGACAAATAGAGTTCACTCTGCACACCTAGACCGTAAGTAAACCAAAGCCACCTGACTTCTTCTAAGAAATGCCAGTTTCTTGTTTTTCTATTGATTCTTTCATGCTGTGTATATACATTTTGGTGTGATTGCATGCTGAAATTCAGTATTCTGTGATCTGCCTTCCTTGGGCTACAGGACAGTTGCCCATGGGGGCAGGAAGAAATATACTTGTGCGATCACAGGTGTGGGGGTTTTACGCTTTTTAATGCCAAAACCAGTTAAAAATATTTTTGCACACAAGAGGTAAAACACAGCCCTTTTTTTGACTAATACTTCCAAGACAGTGTTAGGAACATATCCTCAGTGCATGGGAATTCATGAGAAGGGACCAGAGGTTCATCAGTGATAGGAAACAAGCAGCTGGTGGAACGTGGCCCCAGCCCTGGATGATTTTCCTAATTGTTTATCTCAAGGAATCCTTCACTTGCAGTACAAGGGGCAGAAACATTTTGTATAAGGGTGAACAAAGTGAACAAGGTGACTCCAAAGTGGCAATTTCTGTGCTGTTTGGTGGTAGCATAAAGCACAGGAATGTTGTCAGGAATATTTCTGTGATATTTAAAATATTATTTTTTGTGACTAATGAGGTTGGGGTTCGAGTCCCTTTCTGCCACACAAGAGGATTGGATTAACCTGAGCTCTGTCCTTTCCTCAGCTAGCTGCTTTGTTGAAACTTGTGAGAATGTAGCGTCTCAGAGATCCCGACTATTCTGTTACCTTTTTGGTTGAAATTGCCAAGGAGTTCAGGTACTGTTGGGAGACAAGTGTATGCAGTCTAGGACAGTAGAAGCTCATATCCTTGGGAAACTAGCTAAGAAGGGCCCCCAGTGCAAACTGCATGAGGCAGCTAGGCAGATTGTAAGCAGGTTTAGCAAAAACCTAATTAGCAATAGGACCTTATCTATGTTGATCATGAAGTATGGCTCCTAAGGGCAGGCAAACTAACTACTAAAGCACAACAATGGCAGAGCTTAGCATTACTGCATATTTCACCTTTCTTGCTGAAAGCCAGTCAAATCACTCCAATATATTGATGGGAAGAGACTGTGTTTCTTTAGTACTGACTACTTTCTAGCTCCAGATGTCAATCTACATAAATAGACACATTTTTCCATCCTGTGCCTCTAATAACCACTGCCTTTTCCTTGCTGCCAAGCTATTGCTCCCAAATGAGAAACATTTTCTTCTGCTTTTTTTTCTAAAAGTAGTTGAAAGAGGGATTGGGATTATATATCATAACTTATGATTATATACCCTGTTCACAAGTTTTGGTTTTAATTCCCTTTTGAGGCTTTGAAAGAAGGTTAGTTTCAATCCAATGTGCCTTGCAAGCTTGTATGCCAAATTCTGTTTTCTTTAGGAGAGTTAGTGGTTAAATGTGCAGATAGGAGCTCAGCAGGATACAGGAGATACTGGCTCTGGGCTAAGGTATTGCCAACCTGCATTAAGGGGCTCTCTTACCTCATTATGTGATCGGGTTGTTAGCCCCTGCTGCAAAACTTCATGTAAAGAGCTGGCAGCTGTTTCCTCACTCAGGATCATGGCTTCCAGTTCTTGATGCAGCCAGGCCTTGGTGTGTGCCATTCAAAACTGGTAGCGCGGCTGGGGTTTGTATCGGTGGCTTGTGTTGAAGGACTCTTGATGCACAGGGGTAGACCCTGTTATTTCGGAATATGCTGCAGTTTTGTGGAGTTTTGCATTTGCACTGTTCTAGGTTTGTTAATGGCCCTTCCTCTGCTCCATGCACCCCCTTTTTCCTTTTTTTTTTTGCTTGAAATGGTACAAGGTAACTGCTTTTAGCCCACCTGCCTAACATTTGTGAACGAAGTGGCTGGATGATCCATAAACTAAAAACTACGTGTATGCAGATGCTAGGAGTCTACTTCACCACTCCACTGAACTTGGGATGAGACTGGACTTTGAAGCCCACAGTAAAACTGATACTCTCAAGGAGCCCCCTAGATTAGCAATGTCAAATGTCTGTTTTGCAGCCTTATGTTGTTTGTAATCATAGAATGGTTGCAAGGGACCTTATAATGAGCAATTTAAACCCTTTCTTATCTGGTGATTTACCATTCCAGACTGTTTCTGCAGAACTCTGCTGCACAAAGGGCAGGGGTGGCAGATCCTGATCTGTTAGGTGGTCTAGGTCTTGCAGGATGTGGTGAACATTAACATGTAGGAGTGTTTCATTTATTATTACATTCTGATTAAAAGGTTGTAGTGTCAGCTGGATAAGGTCATCTGTTGACCTTACTGCCAGGCACTGAGGAACTGATGATGAAGTCAGCACTTGTCTGTATTCCCTATTAACTCCTAACTTTGTGTATTGCTGCCTGCTGCCCTCATCAGTGTTTGTTTCTGTACTAGCTGGCATTGATAACGATCAGCTTTACAGTTACATAGACTCTGTTGGCTTGTATATCTGGACTCCCCTAGAAGTATGAAACACTTTCAACACGAAACAAAATGTACCTGTTAATAGTTATGCTTCAATAAAATGCTGTGTTAGACAACACAGTGTAAACTCTATTAGGAAAAAACTGGAGCTAGAGAAAGGTATTTGATACAGGTAGGAGGTGACTGACGTATTGCTTCGCAGTTGCATGGACTTTGCCAATACTTTGCCTGTGGCTCCTTGGCTAAAGATGTCAGGTGACAAGAAATTGGGTTGGGAGAGGCAGCTCCTCAAGAGCAGTGCAACCAGCATCACCAGCATGCTGTAAGGCTCAGCCATATCTCTTGTTCCTCAGCAATGTAAGGAAACCTGTAGGAAATGATATGCAGAAATCTCAGGTCTGTTCCCAGACATCTGACATTCTTTTGGGAGAATGTGTTGCAATTGCCAGCCACAGGAAAATTGGCCACTCTTGGCCTGTGGTATCCCTCAGTAGTTGCTTCTAGGAATGAATGCATTTGTTTTTTACCTTTTTAATACAAAATTACAGATGGCACAATTGTTCTCATCAATTTTAACGTAGTGACTTTGTGGAAATAACAGCATTCCAGTTAGATCCAATCAGTTGATTCCTTAGTTGGAAACTGAGATTCGTCTCTGCTACTGTTTCTATCTCTGAAAATATTAATTAACTCCTCCTTGAGTGATACTTCTCGGATGCTATGAAAATTCTTCCCAGTGTAACTATTAACTTTGAAATGATTCATTATGTAACTGTTATAATCCTTCAGTTATTTCCTCAAATTTCTATACACTAAATGCTGAAAGACTGTGACATAACTACTTCTTTGAGTTGCTTTACTGTGTTGTTTGGAAGCATGCTGCTGTGGGCTGCCAGTATGTGATAAGAAATATAGTAGGGCTAATTTTTAATCTACGTAAGTAGATGAAAGTGGGCACAGAAAGATCAAAGGTGATGTGCAGACTGTAAACGTCAAGGTATAGTGCTTTGGCTGAAAATGCTCTTTAAGAACAGATGTATGCTATGCTATTCTGAATGTGATAAGGCTGGATGGCTAGATTTTGGTTGTTGGTTGTTTTAGTTTTGTTTTTTAAAGCTTAAATCTAGAAGTATTCAATAGTTGTGTCTTACCTTGAGCATATAGCGTTATGACTACTACAGTTCTTCGGTTAATAAAGTTGAGAAAGAAAAGTAACAAGTCCAACAAATCTAATTTTGTAATCTGTGGTAATGTTATTGCATAAATTAGTGTACGTAATACAGCCAGTAAACAACATTGAAAAGAATAAATGTGATGGGAAAGACCATTCTGGACCACTTGTCTATCAAGTTAACATCAGTCAAATCAGGGATTTTGACTTTGATCTGGGATGCCCTTCTTTGTAAGTGTCCTTTCTTATGAAGCCTATGCCTATCCAGAGCACTCCTACTGTATAGGTCTCTGCTGGAAGTGGCTCTTCTGTACTGCAGGTTGGCACTGTCATATGTGTACGTGGTGGCACGGATGTCACGGAGGCTCGTGGACACGTCTGAGCTGCTGATGTCATTTCGTATTTCAAGTGGGTTAAGAAGCATGCTTCCATGGGGATCAACCTGTGTCAAAGAAGGAATGTGAATTAGACAAGTTCTTTAGTCAGCATAAGGTGTTTCCCAGGCTGACAGATACCTTCTGGCTCTATGGCTGAGGTGCTTCTGGGGCTGTTGTGACATTTGTGTCTTGTACAGCATTGGCAAAGGTGAAAAGATACTGAATATGCTTTCCTGACTAGCATGAAATTAGCTATTAAGCATCTAGGTACCTTCCATCCTGATCTGGTTTCTTGAACTGGGACCTTTTAATTCAGCTAGTTATCTCATCCCCTGTAAAGTAAGACTTTTCTAATTTTGTCTTTAAGTTAGATCATGGTCTTTATGAAATACTGATTTTTAATGTCTGGTGACCTGAAGCTTTCAAATATTCAAGGTGAAAATTAAATGTTGTTGTCTCTGCTCATTTTATACAGTTTTATACAGTTATAGTGCTGCAGGTTAGTTTCAAAACCGGCTTTGTAACAATGGGTTCATTGTATGAAGAGCATGGTGGTACATGTGCATTTTATCAGTTACTGTAAAGTGCTTCTGATGCAAATGAATTTTGGAAGTTTGCTATACTACAGAGATGGAAATCACTACTTGCAACAGCACACCATTAACTTGCCTATATGCAAATAGAATAATCCATTTTACAAAATAAAAATCTTTTATTCAGTTGCATTTTATATGTCAGTACCAGAAGCAGCCGTTTCAAATATTCTTATAACTTCATTTTTGCTGTTAGTCAGGGCACTGCTTTAAGTGCCTAAGCAAAGAACTGAAAACTGCAACCAGTTTATGCATGTCCAGTGAAGACAATGATATATTGTCATGGGTTCAGCAGCAGCAGTCATTTTTCTCCTTCTTAGTAGCTGTTGCAGCACTGTGTTTTTGACTTTTGGTCTAGGAACAGTGCTGATAACACCAGTGTTTCGGTTACCGCTTAGTACATTTTGGTCTGGCCAAGGCCTTTCTGAGCCTCATTCTCTGCCAGGGAGGAGGGGAAGCCAGGAGGAAGCAGAGACAGGGCATCTGACCCAAACTGACCAAAGAGGTATTCCA